>DWHO01002701.1:0-12932 GCA_018247575.1 Eurytides lysithous rurik
CCGGGGGGGGGGCCTCCCGGGGCCTCGGGCGGGGGGGGGGTTTTTTTTTGTGGGGGGGGGGGGGGGGGGGGGGGGGGGGGGGGCCCGGGGGGGGGGGGGGGCGGGGGCGCCGAAGCCTGATTTTCCCATGGCCTGGTGGCGCCCGCCCGCCCCCGCCCGCCCCTGGATAAGGCCGTTGCGCTCGTGACACGCACTCCCGACTCCGCACCGTCCTCGACCGTGTTTGTTTTCATCGTTCATCACTAAATCTAGACTTTAAACAAGACACACAAAACAGCGAGTTGGAACAGAATAAGCTCAAATTTTGTTACATAAATTGTCGATTGTTTTAAGTATTTGATAATAACATTTGATTTAAGAGGTAAAATACTTATAAATTTATTATACTAATAAATAGCACATGAATTAAAAATATATATACATGGAAATTCGGAGGGGTCGGCAGATATAGGAATACATAACGAGGTAATACTTTTATATCACTGTGATATAACGTAAAGTGATGTTATATAGGAATTTAATATAGAATAAAATCACTTACTTTTTTTTGTGGTAAGGAAACCTTTGTTATTGCATATGATAATAAAATAATTAATGTGAATGTATTATCATTTTTTTTATTATTTTGATACTACGCAAAAAAAGAAAATTATTAAGTATAGATGTTAATTTTTAAAAGATGTTTTTGTTAAATACAAGTCATAGATTATTAAACGTACGCACGTACAGTTTAACTTCTAACTTTGATGGGTATTTTTGAGTCACGCTTTTTTATAACGTGTTACATTTTATTTCTTTAACTTTTGTTTCAGGTTGCTCTTATGCGATGTGTAATAAAAGTCGGCCACAAAGCTAATCTCTTCTGTGTGATTCTATGATTTAAATCTTCTAAATAATGTAATTCATATATATGAAGATTCAAGAAACGTTTTCGTTTAAAGGCCGATGAATTTGAAAGATGATATTCGTTAAAAATTAATATTTTATTTACGAGATTTCAATTGAAACCTTTCCTATGATATTTGATGTACTTTTTCATTTTGACTGCATAAAAATGTTTAAGAAAAATGTTCTTGAGTGCCGTATATGCACACATCGTGTTACCGAGGACATTGTTAAAAATTACTGCTTGGTAAACATGTTTGTAACCAAATAAACAGTTTTTGGCTTTTCTTAAAACTAGATGTTTTTGCAATATGCTGGCCGTTTTTGTTACGTTAATATAATGTATTCTTTATTTGTTGAAGTTTCAATTAATATATTAAAAAAATAAAAACAATTTAAACATCACATAAAATATGTTTGATAATTTCAAAGACATTTTAGGAATTCGACGGGGGCTTGTTCTATTATTTTCAAACCTTATTAGATCTAGAATACATAAATTTCTGGGTAGACTGATAAAGCGCCGAAAAATTTTGGCCTGTTAGTTATTTTAACGGCCGATAAGGCTATGACGAAAAACGTATTACTCTCATCTCGATACGTATAAATGGCGTCATACAAAAGCACGTGAACAACGCAGCGGTCGAGAGCAAAGCGAACGGTGATTCATCTGACGGAGATTAACGTCCCTATTTGGGCTATTCCGCTTTTTCGATTAGGCTGGGCGTATCTACGTGTCCGGGACAATCGGGGCGCGCCGGTGGGGGGCAGGAGGGGGGGTCAGCGAACAATGGACATACGTGTCGGCATCCACTTGCCGCGGTCCCACGCGACAGGTCCAGGAGGCTGCCCGACTCCTGAGGCCGCGGGAGATCAAAGTTAATTGGGCCCAAATGAATAATCGATATTCCACCACCCGATATTGTTGCCTCCATAAAAAGCGCTTTACGTCTAATACCTTTGATTATTAACATTTGAATTTCCTGAGATCTAAGAGTCAAAGATCTACATTAAAATGCAAGATTTGAATATACCTTTACATCTGGTTATCTACATAAAAATATTCTTCAGTTTAACCTCAAGAATATTTTAAGATTAACCAATGTACTTATCACAACACGCATATGTATGTAGTCGATTATTTCCTGAGTTACATACAAAGACAATTGTTGAATGGTAATTTTTAGAGAGAAATTTAAATTGTTCAAAGTTCAAAGAAAAAAGTTTTCTAATTTGTTTAACTGGTACCATAAAGCAGTCAATTATTGTGTGGACTTGGACTAATAACAAAAAATAATATTCGTATTTCATGTTCAGTAAAAGGAATAAAAGGCTAATATCACTACAAGATTGATTTAGGTTCCAGTTAAATATGTTAGAGGTATGTTTGCTAATTGAAATTTATCTCTGATAAACATTTTGCTCAAGATTAAACACTTTCCGCTTGATAGCCAGAGGTGTTGAAGTCGCTAGTTAATGTGATACTCAACAAAAAATTGCTTATTTCAGGCCCGATAAAACGTAGGGCCCTTCAAGAAGGGTGTTAAGTTTAAGTCCGGTAACTTATTTGCAAGTATTTAAAGATGGAGTTGGCTATCGCATGTGGGGTATCGGTGTGAAGGAGCTAAAATCGATGGTATTTAAGACTGCAGACATCAGAACGGTCGAAGCGACCACACAAAGAGGTCCGCATCGTAATAAAGCCGTGGCCATAAAAA
This sequence comes from Eurytides lysithous rurik, assembly GCA_018247575.1. Taxonomy (NCBI): domain Eukaryota; kingdom Metazoa; phylum Arthropoda; class Insecta; order Lepidoptera; family Papilionidae; genus Eurytides; species Eurytides lysithous. The sequence goes on from DWHO01002701.1 coordinate 2,604, forward strand.
AGGACGCCGGCAAAAAGTCACGAGTCACCTTGGAGGCGGGAGTAAAGAACTCAGGTAGTGAATTGCTTCATTTCAAAATGCACGGCTCGCTAATGCCGATGCGATTTGATAAATTAGACCGAATAATTTGAATCGGTGTTGGCGCTGAATGACGGCGAAATTTATTACTGTAATGGCACCGATTCGATCTTTCACTTTGGTTTTTTCTTGTTTCTTAATTCTATGATTATAATGTTTTCTAGTATTATCTTTTGTTTCTTTCCTTTAGATAAGAGAGATTTTGTTTTTGTTTTACGTTTTGATGAACCATTTATTTACGCGAGTAGTAAGTATTACGCATAATACCTTTCAATTGAAAGGCATTATCCAAGATATTAAGAATCGAATAAGTCTGAAAATAAGAAGAGTCATTTATGTAAATAGTTTTTTTTTTGGTAATATAAATAATAAAAGTATGTATGTATAATAAGTATGTGAAAAGATTCACAAAAGTAAGTAGTAGCAGTTAATTATGATCTGTTCATGTCGACTTATTCATTCGTCGATTGTGTTACATATACGAATTATATTACAAATTTAACGGTATAGATTAAAATGTTTTCGTAAAAGATAATCTCACGATCTTATATTAATGTCGATATAAATTCAAAGATGTTTATTACACATTATTGTTTTTTTTAATAAAACCAGTTGTAATATTCTTCTACCAGTGGTTGATATCCTACATTGGGTATGAATTGCCCAGGTGCATGGCCCAACTTATGCGTTTGTTTGACCATTTCATGTCAAAACGTGTTTTCACAGCTACCTTTGCAATTAGATTCACTTGCAGACAATTTACTTCACCGGCGACTGCATTGTCCGCTCACGTACTGAGACAGTCTTTGTAAAACGTCTAATCTCAGACGGCCGCTCGCTGTGCAATTTGCCCCGGAATATTGTTTTAGATGGACAGGTAACGTCCATTGTTATGGAGGCGACAACACTTATAAAAACGGGTTTCGGGAAAAAAAAACTTACGCCGACTATTCTCTATTAGGGCATGTACACATTTATGTTCGTCATCAATTGATTTGAATTTCGGAACTATTTTATAATTATACCTCGTAAGTTTTAGTGGGGTAGAACCAGTTTATCATAAGAAGTACCACGACGAAGCAGTTCTATAGTAGTATTGATACTACTATATCTATATTAGTATCTGTATAGATACTAATATAGATATAGTAGATATTAGTATTAATATCTTATCTTCTGAATGAGATAGTCGCGCTGAATGTTGACTTTTGACTATCTACTATAGTTTTTAACTAAATTCTTTGTGTTGTCATATTAACAATAAATGATATGTGTGATTAATATATACTCAAAGTATGTATTAATTTTAATTGTATTTTTCTTAGTTTGTAAAAAATATTTTTTGCAAACTATCTTTAATGTATCTACCTATCACTCATTTGATATCTTAAAGATTTTGGTTATGTGAAAAATACAATTGTGTGCATAATTCCTTAGATATTTAGACGATGACATTTTGCAAGGTGCTTTTATGGCTACGTGAGGGATGTTTAAACCAAAAAAAAAAATCTAATACACAATTTTGTTCTCACAGGTGTCGTAAAAGGCGTTTATGGATCCCTTTTAAATTTTTGAGTGTGAAATTTGTTTGGAACAGGTAAAGTATGATTTAATTTTGGGCACGTTTTAGAAAGATCCATTGACGAAGAATTATGGGTAATTTGTTCCGTATAAATCTTACTTTGAGGAAGTAAACACTTAACAAATAAATAGAAACATTGGTATAAAAACACTTTTTGCATCGAAATAAAAAGAAAAAAAGTTACAGCTTAGAGTGTGCGAAACGCTTAAGTATCATCAAACAAACATTTTACCTAAAAGGCTGGTCCATTCGTATGGTTTTGTGATTTAATACCAATCATAGTATATAATACAAGCAAATATCTTTTTCATTAGTCTTTTTCCATTTAATTATTTTTGCCCATCATATATCATTCCTAGCAGTATTAACATTTTTGTAGGCTTCGCAGCGAGGCCTGCTCCAGTCACTCATTGTTCTGATTTAAAAAAGTAATAATCTATAGGGTTTCCATTAAGGCCGTCGCATTAGACCGCGCCGTGGGAGTGGCGCGCGCGTGTCGCTCCCGTCGCGTGATACCCCACGATTGATCGGGGCCAGTCGCGCCTATTCACTCCGTTCATTTACTAATAGCGAAAACAATGAACCGTTGCGTGTCTCGATTTCACAAGTACGGTTGAAGTTATTCGCGTGCTGTAACGTGATAAACAATCGATCGGAGATCGAAGGCGTTCCGTCGATCGGTCCTTGCAGTTTCAATTTTATAATACCAAAAATTTCTTGTTGAAGAAGACTCGTAATAAGTTCGGTTACAGCAGCATTGGGTCGACTACCCCGGAAATGTATAAAGTAATAAGTAACAAAAGTAATAAGGGTTTTTGCATTTATTTAATTGTGATAAATTTTTTTATAGATTCCACTTAGGGAAACATAAAGTTTAGGTATTTTTTACTTTAGAGTAGCGCAGAGCTAAGAGGAGTTTTGAGCTGTTTTGTATATTCATCATAGTTGGGAAGGGTGTTATTTACCATCCGGCTGCCTACTTGCTTGTCTTTTTGTTACATTTCGTTACGAGTCAACAAATAAAGTTAAGAAGAAGTAGGTGTTGTTAATCAATAAGCATCAAGTGAAACACTGATACATTCTACATCTCTGTAGAAATAGATTTCAATATAACAGTATACTATACGCTAAGTGAAATTCAATATACCCATATCAATCGTAAGGAGAGCGCGTGTAATATAGATAGAGTTTGTAAATGACTGCGGGCTATATTGGTTTTCCCGTTATTACTCTGCCGCGTGCGAGTATTGACGGAGCAAACAGTTCGACGTACGTGGCATTACTATCCCTCCGGTCCCACGGGAGGGCGCGAGAAATCCCATAATTCGGTGACCTGCAGGTGCGGTCTCATTACTCTAGGGGTCACGTGACCGCCGCGTGCCGCGATCTTATATTGGGTTTTGTTCAGCGGATCGAATGCGTCGCACGCACCCGAACAATCGCTTTGATCAATGAAGATAAATAGGGGGTGTGACGCCTATGCAATAATCTGATTTGTGAGAACGTCGCTGTCATACAATTCTTATGACTCACGATAGGCCATTGTTATGTATAGGAAATATTGTTGACAAAAATTAATCATATTTTTTTCCTATTTCTTACACGACGTAACAGAAAAAAAACTGTTTCTGTAAACATTTTCTCATTTCCTATATTTTTAATATAGGTATGTTGTATTTCTAAAGAAAAACATTCAATTTGTTACTCTTCTGGACGCGCGTAATTGGGTACCGTTGTTTTTATTGATATGTTTTGAAAGAAGCCTGTCGTTAAGTTAGTTTATTAAATTTCGAAATAACATGTGTTTCTTTGAATGCAAAGATGACGATATTTACCTACATGCTCAATTTATTTTATTTAAAACACAAAACTGCAAACCGTGATAGGAGAATCACAACATATACATAAACACGAAGCAAACTATTGCATACTGTTTTGGTTATAATGAATTTATATTTCTATATATAAAAAAAGCGACAATAACTGTAAAGAGAGAAAAGAAAGCTAAATAACTCAATTAAGCGAAATTTAATTCCTTCGAGTTCAAATTGGACTTCGTGACTGAAAGTCACTTGCTTTTTGATCAACGAAGCGTCTGCGGGTGAGCTGAAAGTCGGATGGTTCCGATGGGAAAGAGTCCGTTCTCGTGTGAACGGGGAGGCGGCCTGAGAATCGGCGCACGGGTCACAGGTCGCCGGGATAATTACGGGGCTAGCGTCGGGCGGCGCACGCGCATCGCCCGGGAATCGGCCACTCGACGGACTCGTGAGTGATCTTTTATCCGGTCACGATCCTTCCACTCAACTCTTTCGGAGTGTAGTTGCAAGTCGATGATGCGACTCATCCCTTTTTTATGGCCAATTTGTATAGTTCCAAGTCTAGTGTGGATCTATCTTACATTACTCCTTAAGCATAGTTATTTTATGATGAATAAAAGTATGGTTGCACCATATCTGCGCGGTTGACAGGCTCTATTTAGTATAATACATATACACAAGCAGTGGCGGTACTACCATACAAGCCCAAAAGCCCGGCTTGCCCTACTAAGGAGTAAAACTTATAAATATTTATTAGTACATAATTCCCGAATAATTTATTTTTAAATTTGAGCCTAGCGGGAAATTATGTATATGCTTGTATGGTAGTACTGCCTCTGTACACAAGTACATCGCTCTGCCATGTTTGGATAAACCACATTTTCTTTCTTACAATATTCCTTGAGCAATTAAACTATTTTAGATGAATAAAGCTGGTTAGAAGTGCCTGATCGGTCAACGGTTTTATTTCTTCTTTTTTTTTATATAATATTTGAGACTAATTGGTACTCATTACTTTAAAGAGTTACTCATTATTTTGAAACGTTATTTGATGATAAATATATACAAATTTAATCTAGCGCTACCCCATAGAAAATATAACAGTTTCAAATATCTCAAAACTGTTATGTATTCAAAGATATGTATGTTTGCCACATTATAAGTTATAAATTCAAAAAGATTAGAATAGATTTTTTTTTACCTAGCTATTAATAACTTAGTACTTGAGTTAACGCAAACAATATAAAAAATTTAACACATTGTGTGTTAAAAAAATAAAAATTTTAACACATTTTTTGGAGCGGGCGTTTTGCGCGTAGATTTAGTTATTCAGCTAAATCTCAATAGATTGAAAATTAGTTAATTTTTTAACCAACTTTACGTATTTTATACTGAAATATATAAAAAGAACACCGCAAAATTGTGGAATCGGTTAGCATCGACGGTATTTCCGGACCGATAAGACTTAGGGTCCTTCAAGAAGAGAGCTTATTCCTACCTAAAAGGCCGGCAACACATTTGCAAGTCTGATGTTGCGAATGTCTATGGGCGGCGGTGATCGCTTGCGTTAGGTTAGAGTTTAAGGAAATTATCGGACAAGTCTTGACGATATGGCTGATTAATGATAGGATTTATCATTCTTTTCTGAAACTAAACATAGGCTCTGTGTGGTGGTTAGGTGTAATCATTCACATGTAAACTTTGTAATCATTCGAATATGACATGAATTAATTTATTTAGCTAAAAAGAGTCACAAAAAGTAACTTAAAAATATAACTTTAATGAATGGTTCAAGTATAAAAAAACACCAGTGTCATAGAATATTGTTAAGATTGGTAAGGTTTAGATATACAGTAATCCCCCATATAACACGGTACTCTGATAACGTGTTTTCATATTATACGGGAATACTCATACAACGCGTTTTCATATAACCTATCTACCGTGTTATAGTAAAAAAGGCTTTTATAACTTTGTTGCGTTCATATAAGCGGTAAACGTTAATTATTGTAAATACCCCGACAGTTGATTTTTATACGATTACACTCATTATTTTAAGGTTGTCGCTTGTCGGATTTGTTCTTTTTCTCGTGTATAGTATGTAAATCTTATATTGTTGTTATCTATTTCCTCCGAACCTGTCCAGACGTAGATTTATTTTTAAACGTTTTGAAAGTTCCATACGCTGTGTTCTTCAACTTGTCCATCTACATGTGACGTAATTACACTGGCTATATTGCCCTTCAAACCGTTATAGTATTTTATTTTATTTACCTATGGAGAAGGTGGCACCTTTTTATTGAGTAGGGGGCTAGCTGATGAGAAGCAATAAACGATGCCCATGGCCGTTAGCAACGTCTAACGTTTTTCAAATACGTTACCTTCGACGTCGCCTTTCGTCGACCTTTTTGGTGCGAATTTTTGGAAGGGAGAGTCAAGAATGGGGAATGGGAGGCAGTGAGGGAAGGAGGAGGGAAGACGGTGGGCTAGATTCGCACCTCTTACATTCATATTGTTTTAACGTCTATTTACATATATGAAGACGATGAGGGCAGTTGGCGTTTGGCGCCGTTGCTAATCTATTACACCCTTATAATGTAATGTATCTTACAATACAGGGATTTTTTTAAGAAGAAAAAAAAGACATAATATTCCAATTTGATACAATTACAGATCTTTTGTAGCGTTTGAAACTAAAACAAAAAAAAAAACTGAAATTTAATGATATTTTTTTGTCTTAATAATTGAATTGATTTTCCAATAAGCCAACTTGTGTTTGAATGTTATAACGATTAGTTACGTTTAGTTGCGAGATTCCGATAAACACGAACGCAAAGCATTATATGTTTGAAAGAAAAGGTAATCGTGTCAATGAAATTTCAGAATTGCTGAAAGTTTAAAAAATCCGAACAGAAGAAGAGAAATAGAAAATTCATGAAAATTTCTTCCGTCGCCGAACTCTTCAACACCTACAGCTGTATAAACTTTGGAATCTTCGCGAGTTCTTATGTATTCAGTCATTGATGTAGTTTTATACAAATTGTATTGCGGTCATAACTTTTCTTAAGCAATCTTTCAAATTCTAAGGTAGAAAAATTTGATTTGCGATGACATTAACTATGATTTAAATGACTATTACTCTTCTCATAAAAGTGATAAACTACGCTGACGGACTCCTTAAATGCTTTTAAAATCATAATCAATATAGTGGTACTTTGTGTTTTTTTTTATGTATTATGTAGACAAACGAGAAAGCGGAGACGTATGATACCTGGTGGTAAGGGGACGCTGCCGCCCATGGATATCTGCAACATCAAGGGACTTGCAAATGAGATATATTGTGTCTGGTTGAGACCACGTGAGTCATCAGTTATTTTGTTACCAAATTAAAATTTGAGTTTGAGAAAGAAAGACGTCAAAGTAATTACCGGGCATAGAACTATATAGGCATAGAGATATATCTCCTTCTGAGAAATCTCCTCCAAATCTTTGCAGGAAATGCAGGTACATTACGCTCCGCATAGCATTCCGCGCTTTCAGCCTCCAAGCAGTAATATTTTTTTATAGTCAAAATACAGAATGGGTCTGTGTTACTCTGCAAAATTGTATCGCTTATTTTTGACCTATGTTTCCTCGTCTTACAACTAAATTTTATAACGGTAGAAAAAAAAAAACTAACTAATTTACGCTTTTGCATTGCTGAACTTACTCATCCGCGCAAAAGAATGAATGCTTTTACCTAATCATTTGTGTATCATGGTAGCTGCTAACCAAAACAAATCGAGCAACACAAATAGTTCTTCTGTCTCCATCATAATGTAGTCTTGAAGTGAAGTATATAAGAAATACCGAGTTATATTCACTCATGTCCGGGGATAAAAATTCCAAACTCTTACTGAGTCAGGTACAATAAAGACCCCTACCAACGACCATAAATGCTAAAACCCATCTATATATATATATATATATATATGACAACTAGAATTGTAGTGCGGCGCCCGATCACTATCCTAAGATCGGCCAAGACACGCGAACTATATTCTTACTTATACCTGAATTTTTTTTAGCAGAAAATATACAGTTTTCTCGGATGCTATGTATGTACATACATAGTATATACGTGAGTACGTACTGAAATACGATGCGAAATTTTCAATAAACCTTACCGTTCGACGTTCCCTCATTACGTGGATCCGCGCGAATGTCGACCCCATCTCCTATCGGGCTTTATTGAAATTACTTATATCGTCATCTGGTAATGGGCAATTGGTTCCAGAAGTATCCGCTGGGAGGCATGCGAGGGTGGTAAATTGTGCGTTACGGGTTTAAGGAAGGAGATTTGACGACAAACGTTCAGTGATTCCGTTACGTTCGCAACGACGTACAGTGACGAACTTTGCAAGGAAATGATGCCTTTAAATTAAGTAGTTTTAAATTTATTTATTAGGCGGCCATATCAAAATAGTAAAATTAATAAAACAAAAATTACGGACTTTGATAAACAGCGTATTCTCGTTGTCGATTTACGAATTAATCAACAAATAAGTAAAATTTGAATAATGGAATAACCGATTTGGAATCGGTGTGATCTTTTAATGAGAAATAATTATCATGTATATTATATTTAAAATACATTCTACATTTAATAAGGTGAATGATTTACATTGAACATATAAATATTACGTTTGACCGCACTTGGGTACTTAGCCGCACTCGGCTAAGTACCTAAGAAAGTAAAATACCCAAGAAAATAATCAAATTTCCATTGATTTACGTCGATTCGAGCATTTCCCTCTGGGAAATCAATAAAACCCACATGCGAACATTGATTTGAGTTTTATTAAAATTTCTTATATCGCCGTCTGCTAAAAGGCAATCACTCACAGGACTCGTCGCGAGGCGTGCGAGTGGAAAATTTAGCGAAATGAGTTTCAAGGATGGTCTTGTATCATTTAGTATGTGTATCATTTATTTAAAGTTGCAAAGTCCGCATGTGGAAATACCAAATAACTGGCAACATTTACAACTTTGTGTAAATGTTGCCAGTTATTTGGGATTGGGAATGTTTGGGTTTGGGAATGTTTCCTTAGAAATTACTGGGAATAGAAACTCCTCCTATCTTTGGAAGAATATTACACCACTAGCCGACTGATGCCGTAAACGATTTATAACAGTTCGAACACTGTGTGATAGTTTACTCTGATTGGCAAACTTGCTACTTATCATCAGGTACATTCATTTCTTTGTTTCTTAAAAAATATTGAAGGATAACAGAAATGATATTCCTATGACACTTCTTAGAAGAGCTTTCCTAGAAATTCTTCTAAATTCTGTAACCCGAAAACCAATAATAATCTTAAGATAATATTATTGTATATTAAAAATAATTGTTGCTATTGCACCTACCACAGTTTTTCTCCACGCCCCAGGTTGACTGGTAGAGAATGCCAAATAGCATTAAGTCCGCCCGTTGTAATATCGTTTATTGGATTGCAATAAAGCTTAAAAAGTAAATTTATAAATATTTGTATGATATGTATTAGTATTAATGAAGTTTATATTTTTTTTATGTTTAAATACAATAATTCATAATAATATATATATGACCCAGATGCAGCAAGTGTTTCTTCACTTACTGCATCTGGTCGTTACTAAAATACAAAAGTAAATTACACCGGAAACTTGTTAATTTTTCAACAAATATAATTCTTAAGAGCATGCAAAGTGCACACTGAGTAATTTCCACTAAACCAAAAGCCGAACAAGTCTCATCAATAATAGTCCCGTTAAATTTCTCGAAACGAGGTCGGAAACCTGCTTTGAAAACGCCTTTACAAGATGCCAAGATCGTTGGGTTACTGTAGAGTACTGGCAAATTGCTAGCATACCTTCCTCAAGAGCTTACGCTACAAGCGATGCCTATACACGCTAGGAACCATATTCATATGCATAAATTTGTTATCTTAAAACGTAATAATATAACGCTTACATGTATTTTTAATAACGCCATATGATATTAATGATATTATTGTACAATGCTTATTGGTTCCATATTCCAACTGGGGGGAAGAATATTTTCATCTTTTGGAAAACATTTGATTTTGGATTCCAGACCTACAATAGATATATTAACAATTGAGTTTTTTCTCTTGAAGAGAAAGCAAAGCTTTGCAAGAAAATTTTCCAATTTATTTTTCATTATCTAAATTAAGTACTCTGATTAGTTAGTACTGATGTTAGTAAATACGATGCCCGAAAAAAGTAGAAAAGCGAGCATCCGATAAAAATTTAAAGGGTATTCGACAAAGCAATACAGATATTTCTTCAGCACATTTTTGACATTTTACAACATATCACACTTAAAACGTGAAACCATAAAAATACGCAAGGGGAACTACTCTCGAAACTTCGCGTTCGAGAACACCCAAAGTTTTTCGATGAAAACTTTTAAGGGTGCACGAAAGAGTTCGAGCGAAAAGCAGTTTTCTCAGCAATTCAAATTTTTGAAAAATTTACATTCTTTTCGTATCACACTAATATAAAGTAGGTATAACTTCAGTGATGTAGGTTATTTCAGTAAACGAGCTCACAAATGAGCTCATTGACACATTTAAGTATTATTGTCTTAAAAATTCATATTAGATGAATGCTATGCCAGATGGTTGTGTACCTAAGGTAATTTTACCTTTAAAAAAATATTAGAATTTCGCAGTGGTAGGATGCAGTAAAAACACACAGAACAGTATGCTCTGTATTCTTTCTTTTCTTTAAAAAGAAAAACGCTGCCCCTATTGTAAGATAGAAATATCTTGTGTTATAAGGACGTTTTACATACATAAATTTTACGTGGAC
>DWHO01002702.1:0-12931 GCA_018247575.1 Eurytides lysithous rurik
TAAGATACCCAATAACATTGCCTTGGCTATGGCTGTAATAATGTTATAATTGTGTGTATACAAATAAATAAATAAAATAAATAAATATTTACTTTAGTAACAATAGTCCAACAGCTGGACATAGGCCATAGTGCGGTTCCTCACGATACTGCTTGACCGTCGAGATAAGTTAACATGTAACTATTAATTAAATCTAAAAAAGTTAATTATTAATTAAAAATTTAAAAAGATCTGCTTGTACGACTATTTTGTATTAAAAGACGGCGACCGAATCTCCACTTCCGTTTCGATTTGTAACTAATATGATTCCTTATAAAAAACGTATTGCGCAGACGTTCCAGTGGTTTTTATTGTGTTACTCCTAATCAGTGGCGGTACTACCATACAAGCCCGAAAGCCCGGCTTGCCCGATTAATTTATTTTTAAATTTGAGCGTTGCGAAAATTATGTGCTAATTAAAATGTATAAATTTTACTTCTTAGTAGGTCTAGCCGGGCTATTGGGCTTGAATTGTAGTACCGCAACTGCTCCTAATATCACTTTTTTATTACATTTAAGGAATATTAGAAGCTGAAGAAGAATATGTCTAATAGAATTGTATTGTCATACGACATACAAGCAGTCCTAGGCATAGACTTCACTAATACTGTCAAGGTGGTTTGCCAGCAAGGCTGTTAATTCAGCAGTGATTGCAATCTTAAGAAAAATGAAATATTAGATGTTTTTTTTGTTCTAGCGTAAAGTATAGTCTCATACTATTATATACACTCTACCGGTAAATTGTACAATTTGCACAATTTACATTACGTCAAGATATACCAGTTATTACTTGGCCTGGAAAGCGAATCAAGCTATGTAAAGAGAAGTTTATAAACTTGCAAAGACCTGCATTTGAGAAAATAAACTGGAACTGAATACTTTAGAAAATAATTGATACAACTCGAACCTATGTACTTTTAAAAAAGTATGTCATCTTCCGTACTACGATCTTGTCTTCACAAATTTTGTCACAATAAATTGTTTTAATAACATTTCAATTTGGCAATGTTTAATAAAATCGAGATTTGATATGGAAGTGAAGTTTTCATATGGCATCCCATTTTTTCATTGTTATGTTCACCTTTGTTTCAATGAAACATTGGTTACTTGGTGGGTTATTTTCATTTTTAATATGTACTTCGTTAACGCAACTTTTTTCGTTCATTAAAGATAGGGTAATCAAATAACAATACTAAAGATAAAAATTCACTCTTGTCAGCTGTTTAGATGCTTATAAATGAAAATAGAAAAAACCTTTAGTGCTTCTTACTCTTGCCGAATAATTACCAATGCAGTGGTATCAAACCAGATGGACCCTGCAAAGGTGTTCTACCACTTATAAAAATCATACCACCGTAAGCGTGTTGCTTACTATTTGGTGCACGATTTGCACGCCACATAACTTATCTTCCTAAAAGGAAAGTTAAGTATTAAACAGATAAAAGATAAATTTATAATGATAATGGTTCGTCTCACTCAAATATCTTATATATAAAACACTGTAAAGTATAGTAGTTATTGTTATAATGGGGTGAAATTATTACGTTCCAAAAACAAAATATATGAAATATCTATCAGCAATAAAAACGACAATGGAGCAAATCTTGTACAAACTTTTCATACTCCCCTAAAAATTATGTATATTTCGTCAGAAACTTTGAACAAGAATTGGGTAAATTCCTCCTATTGTTGTGTTTGAAGACGTTTTGGAATATGTTTTCACTGACCCCTCTATCTAATATATTATATGTAATAAAATTAGAGATTTTCTCAATGCACAATATAAAACGCAGGCGATAACATTTCATAAATGTTAGTGCTATATGCACATTTAATAAAAAACGGGACTAATTATCCACATGTTTCAAAATTCCTTCCTGTCTTATGAACATGAAAGGGTTAGCCTTACATACGTTAATTTTATACGCAACCCGCAAAACACGATGGCCCTTTCATGGAAATTTAAATGGTTGTGTTAAAACGCAAGCTAATATGGCGGTTAGTACAAAGTAAGCAAAATACACCGAATTCTTTCATGAATGAAATTATCATCAGATCTTTGCCACCGACCTTTCATTCTCCACAATTCGTCGGTCCGTTTGAACAAACATAAAACGAGAATTGGAAACTCATTTGCACGCGTATTCATGGTCTAAGCGTATCATTTATTTCAAAAGGCGCAAATACAAACACATCTTTGGGTTTAATCGTGCCGATCGTAGAACACATTTATCGTAGAAATATTACCGATACTCCTCACATGAACACAGCTGTTAATAGAATTTTCGTAATCGACATTTTAAGACAACCAATTCCGCGAATATTTTAAAGAGTTAAAAAGAGTGGTCAAAGCTAGATTATTTCTAATTTCAACTATTCTATTCTATTCACTTCCAAATCATACGCTTTCTTGATTTAATGACAGATAACTAGATTTCAAACTAAACTAAAATATATGCTTAGTATTTCTTATAAACGTGAAACTTCATTTCGTTTCTTTTAGGATGCTCCATAGCATTACTATCAAATTACCAACCAAATTTGATGAAAAAATTGCGACTCAATGTTATGTGATATACATATCTATTTGAGTCACAATTTTTTCATCAAATTTGGTTGGTAAATTGATAGTAATGCTGTTGAGCATTGTATACAATAAATCGGCTAAAGGTAAATATTTTTCATTTTCGAGCGATAAAATGATACTCATTTATTGCGTAAATAGTCAACGATGTTTTGACCAGTTTTGGGAATATAATAATAATATCTGAAGAAATGTGGAAGAAATTCTTAATCGATATCGGTGAAAATTTAATATTCATGCATGACACCACAACCAGGCCACATGCAAATCAAATTGTAAGGAATATTTTCAGGATGTTGGCATCAATCGCATAGATTGATCCGTGAGAAACCTTCTATCCCATTGAGCACGCTACACTTTAAGACCAAAAAAACATGTGTTACTGGCAGAGTGGATCAATATTTCACAACATTGCATAAGAACAAACAGCGTGCCTATTCGAGTGGAAGCAATACAAAATATTAATTTAGTTTTACTGTATATAACGTAAAAAAACTGTATATTTTTTTAATGTTATTTTGACAATAAAACTAATATTAGAAATATATTCTAATATTCGGTGTCGGTTTATTAATTACAAAGTTATCTACAACGTACAATGTTATTCATGCCGCTAGCTCTATTATTTTATAGTTCTAATTTCTCTTTTTTTTCTCTATTATTTTAAAGTAAAACATAAATCATTTTTATTTATTAAATTTAGGATTTTAGGAATGTATAGAGCTAGATAGTTCTTAATTCTAATAAATTGGTCGCATTGTTTATGATGATCATTATTCGTATTTATTAAAATTTGCTTATTGAATTTATTTAACGGAAGAATCTTTTCATATATAAATTTCTTAAAAATATCTAATTTATTCAGATAAGTCGGCACAAACCAGTTTTATGCACGAGCGCATTCTCAAGAAACATAACGCTTTAATCTACTTAGTTAATTGTTCCTTACAAGAGCTAAGCGTTATATCACTCTAACTCATCTAGGGATTTTTAATTAAGTTGTGCTTAAATGGAATATTCGCATGACTAGAATAGATCAATTAAACTTAACAGTTTAAAACATTACAATTTAAAATAAAGTTACAGAAAAATGGAATGTTATTAAAAAAGAAAGTAATCATAATTTAAGAAAGATATTTAATATAATGTGTAAGCCTTAGTGTTTAGTTATAAGAATACATAAGACATAATATTCAACTTTTATATCTAGCATTAATTTTAACCATATAAGATGCAGATCGGATCGGATCCGATCCTGATCAAGATCGGTTTAATAACCTCACGGCAGGTGAAAATTTTTCAAGTAATTGTTTAGGATGCATGCCTTCAGTTTAGTACAATAAATTACGCTCGAATTTATTGCAATATTTACGTTAAAACATCATTATATGATATTGAAAATGTTATATGCCTCCTTGATCCTAGATTTGTATGAACCCCGGCAGCGTGTACGTATTGATGATACTTTCTCGTCGTGGTGCAATATACATGCAAGTGTCCCCAAGGCGGCGTGCTATCCCCATTACTTTTTGCTGTTTTTATTAACTCTATCTCTTTAAATCTATTTTCTTCCGATCATCTCTATGCGTAAGATCTGCAAATTTATACTCAGGCTTCAGTTCAAAACCTAGATTCCGTGATAGAAATTATCAACACTGTTTTAGCTAGAATATTAAATTGGAGTAAGTCGTATGGCATTAATGTGAACCCTAATAAGACACAAATAATTGTGATTGTCAGTTCTAGAATGGTTTCGAACATCGACTGGTTCTGCCTCCCACAGATCACGTACGATGGTACTGCCATACAGATCAGCGATACTGTAAAAAAATGAGGTGTTATTTTTGATAGGAATATGTCATGGGGACCACAACTAACTGCAATTCGTCGAAATTTTTTTACGTCAATGGGATCGCATAGGAGGCTTCGAAATTTCCTTCCGATTGCTACCAAAACTTCTCTAGCCCAGTCCCTTCTGCTCCCAATTTTAGATTACGCTGATGCCTGCTTTCTGAATTTAACTCAGGGGCAGCTAAACAAGCTTCAACGCTTACAGAATGTTTGTATCAGGTTCATATTTGGCCTTCGCAAGTATGATCACGTTTCTGAGTACCGCAATAAGCTCAAGTGGTTACCGCCGCGATGCTCATGCTCTCTGCATGAGACGTCGGATGGGTAACTAATAAATTTTTGTTCATAAAAATAACCATGATATGATCGTTATAGAGATTTTAATATGTATTTATGTTCGTTATTTGTTAAGGATATAACTCTTACGATCATTTGTGTGGAATATTTTGCACCGCGTCGCATTGCGCTGTAAATTAATTCATGAAATCAGATAAACCTCTGCTCGATATGTAAATTTCGTTTGATTGAATCGGCCGAGAATACTACGTTTTGTATTTTCATTTACCGTAAACCGGATTGACTTAATAAGCTTCGTTATGATGCACTAAAATCGAGTGAATGATAAATCTACGGATTATCGTTATTTTGTTGTTTATTTTTGTTTTTTATTATGTAACGTTAGGTCTCGGCGTGTGGTTATTGATAATTTGTTAAAAATTTAAGCCCTATTAACAGCGGTGGAGTGAAAAATATTATACAAATTTCTATTAAGATTTTAAAAACTACTACTAAAGAAACTAGACTAGTAAAGAATATGGATAACACAAATATATTCAATATTTTATTTTTATTTCTTTTGTTTTAAAGGCATTACCACTTTCAGAAATTAATAAATAACGTCTCTTCTTTTTATTTGAGTGTTACACACATAACTTTTAATGCTCTTGGTAATGTTCTTATGTAAAAAAAAATGTAGTAGCATTTCAGCGTTTATTGAAAGGAAAGTGTTTACGTGTCGTATTATTCTATTCGTTTCACTTACAGAATAATTCAGCATGAGTTCGAGACAAAATCTCCATTATTTGGTATAGAATCTGGCACTCGTATGATTTATTTTGGTCACATTTCAATATTACCCAATATTTTGTAGGTAAAGCATGTTCTATATTAAACCTAATGCCGCCAGATGGTTTGATTTATGGTCTTCAATTCTGCTCTTTTGTAGTATACCAACTAAAAATTTGGTCAAACATATGAAGTTTGCCAGTTCAACTAATTTGTAATTTAATACATATTGTAACGGAATTAAGTCATTTAATCTATACGAAAAATTGAAAAGATTCGTAGATACAACAGAAGCCTGAGGGTATAAAAACAGCTCTTTTACTATCGTAATTGAAATTAAGGATTTACTTTTGTGATGGTGAAGTTAGGCTTTAATAAAATAAATGTGCCCGGTTCACTAAGCCCTCACGACCTGCAGATATCATCCATAATGTCTGAAAGAGGCCTTTTTAAATGTATTTAACGAATTTAAGAGAAGAAAAAATTTAAGAGGAATTTTAAATGTATTTAAATTGCATGTATTTTATACTACAGATTGCTGCCTAAGGAATAAGGGGAAATAAAAATTGTACCACTATTAAAAATCTGGTTTGAGCATCTGGTACCTCTTCTCAGGGAATCTGCCAGATAAAGTAGGATTCGCACCGCATAAACGTGGTCACAATTGTCACCATAGGTTGGGATGATTACGGGATCATTTGTTCTGAGAGGAATCTGTCCGAGAGAATTCTGTCTCTCATCTAGGAGCTTTTTTTGGACTCCCCACGCCGAATCTCTGCTCAACCCTGGCACGACTACTGGCAAAGGGGTATCGTTCTATGCGGGTGATCAGGGAGTTTCTCTTCGCCTTCCATACAAGGCCAGCCGCTAGATCGGAGTACTGATCCCTTCGACCACAAGGGAAGTAACATCAAAATCGTTTAGGCGACGACTAAATCGTTGCCTAAACGATTGATTTTAATGTTGACAACTAATCTGTTAAATATTATCGCCGAGGCATGCGGGCCCGCGAAATAGAGTTTTTTTCTCGCCTTGACCATCGTGTCATGTGGTAATGGCAGGGTACTTATTAACAAAATTTGAACGCACAACCTCTGATTTGCATAGTTGGGCCACTAGGTCACTGGGGCGTCATAAACCTTTGCACTATAATACTTGCTCGGTAAACCTTGGACATGGAATTTTGCAATAAGTACATCAGATGAATTGACGTTTTAACTCGCATACTTCTGCTGCTGTATGCTAAGAAAAAAAATCAAGATAGCGAATAATCTCTTTCTTGGTGGCAACGCTTGGGGTACTTTAGTGTTTTGAAGACAATTCATTCAATACCTGTACGGTTTCGGCCACGCCTTAATTTAACGCAATTTAATGTATATAATTTTTTAAGTGCACATCACAATGAAATTATTTAAGCGGTATCAGTTTTGTGTTGAAAAAATAAATTAGTACCATAATAAATAATTTATTTATGAAATATAGCATACAAATTCACAGAGGCTTTTAACTTTTACACCACATGTTCTGAAAAGGTTTTGTAAATTAAATTCACTTGAGTAGTCAAGTCAACCCGCTCGCACTTCAGTTAAGGAGCCACGTGCCCTCTTGACTAATTCAATATTTTCATATTGTATCTAAAGCCCTAGCCCTGGTTCAAGAGAATTTATAGTAGTGTTTAGGAAGGTTTTGAACATTAATTCACTGTTTATTTAATTTTGACAATTATATTAATTTTATTTCACTGTTTTCATTTCTATAAATGTGAGCATTATTATTTTCATGCCAAATCCTTCTATTGATGCTTTATGGCATTAGGGAGGACACACGAGTGAATACTGTAGCACTTAAAATTACGAGTACACCTGTTGTTGCTTTCGTTTTAATTTTGGTGGACAATGGCACAGAATATACCCTGCATATTGTTCGGAATACAATGTCATTTAAATATATACTAGCGATTACCTAGTGGTCGAAATCGACTAAAAGATGTTTTCTTCATTAAGTACATCGTTATTCATTAAATAATATTTTTTTTGGACTGTGGCATTTATGATTTGACTGATGTTGGTGGTGTTAACGTATAGTAGAAACGTTATCAATGAATGTATGCGGTTATTTAATTAAATATTTTTTAAGGAATGGCATAAAAAATTGAGCTTTCCGCAAATCTCTTCAATGCAAACTGTAACTGTCATCCATTTCAGCGATCGCAATAAACCGTAAAAGGGGTACAAAGTACGCTCTTAACATATTAATATATTGATTATAACTATTCTAAATTACCATTCTAATGATATATGTACATGGTATTATGGCAATTGGTTGATATATCAAATTTATGGCTCAATGTTACATCAAATAGAATTCATCACAAATGCGGAAGGAATGAAACTTATTATTCAACCTTATTAAATAAGTTTTGATTACTGTTTAAGTACGATAGAATAACTAATCTAAAAGAAAATAAGCTTTTTTCTACTTTTTACGCAAATCGGCGTAAAGTGCTTCCGCGTTTCGTAAGTAAGGTGGCCGGTGGTCCACTCCCCCGGGTGTCATTTTGAAACTAGACAAAAGATAATAAGAATAATGAAAAAAAAATTGATATAAAATAGTCACCAACCTAAGTTCTGCACAAAGTATACGATTACGATTCGATATTTTAGAATCCGAAAATATAAAGACTGGAAAAAGATTTAAATCTGGACGAACGATACATTCAAATATCGAAAGCGATGTGCATAAAAGAAGCATGGAAGCACTGCACTTCATTCTGACGGAAGTTCGATGTCTTTGTTTGGTTTTTGTCGTTTATTTTCAGCTCCCAAAAAAAGTTCAGCTCTAAAGTTATACTTTATTCCCAGCTGTTTTGGTTTCTTGACAATTTTTTTAATAACTCGTTGTTTATAAGCTATTTAGCCTTGTTTTAAGAAGAAGCAAACGAGCAAGCAGATCACCTGATTGTAAGTGATCATCGCAGTCTATGGACATTTGCAATATTACAGGACTTGTTAAGGACGATTTTCTTTGAAGTCGTAGTGGCACTTACGCTGCTCGAAGCTGCGTGGCTCTACCACTGTGACTTATATATTTCTTTAATTATTTTACTTATTCCTGGTTCACCTTTGATAATATATTTTCGTTAGATTTTATTTTTCTAATCAATATAGAGCATATAGGTCTATAAGTTTTGTCTTTTTTAAGCCTTTCGACGAATGATCATGGCTAAACTTTAATTCCAACATGTGGCGGCGCAGTATTAGTTTACAGCCTCGTTAATGGCACAAACATGATACAGCGATTGATTCACTTAATAATGGTTTAACATCCTTCAAGTCTGGCACTAATATTTGTAGTCCAGATTTTATAGTTTTTTTGCTATAAAAATGGGTAACCCTATACGCGTGTACTTCTGCTGGCCTAGGGTCTCCTCTTCATCGGGTATCAGGGTATAGTCATTCATGCGACCTTACTGCGGATCGGCGAACTTTATATCGTTCAGAAACATTTTTCTTAGTATCATTTATTAGCTACGCATTTTTTTTCGAAATTGCTTCGTTATTCTATACAAAAAAGTTTATGCATCAATAATCTTATCGGTACTGGGGTTTGCAGTTTGGTTGCTCGAATAAATTTAAAAAACATGCCAGGATATAAACGACCGAACAAAATCCTGCAGTACTTAAAAAGCTGATTTTGTTATTAGAATATTAAATACAACGCTGATTGTAAATTTTTGTTCTTTGTCGGTCGGTCTGAGGAAACAGTCACGATTCAGGAGCACGTACTACAGAGTTATTTGTTAAAGTATGTAATCTTATTTGTTTTTCCGCCCGTACTTTAATACAAAAGTATTAAAAAGCAAGTGCTTCAAACTAAATAAAATTGGATTTTTTAAGGAAAAGGTTTCAGTTAAAGATATTTGAAATAAACTCAAGACTAGGAAATCCGAAGAAAATGACAGATAAAAAAGAATTGCTTCCGGAAAAGTTTCCTGTATTTTTGTTAAGAGTAAAAACAAAAAAGTTCGAAATTAGTCAAATGTTATTTATTTTCTTTGGTCCAGATGAATTCATTTGAGTTATCACTGAACTCTTGATCAGTTATTATAATAATGATATGTATATGTTGTAATAGATATTTGTACTTACGTAATCGCTACATACCTTTCATCACAATAATCGACACTGTCTATCGTGTATCATGTATATGTTTATAGGAAAGACTTTTATGTTGCACTTTTGTTCTAAGCCGTTGAATTATGTCGTATTATTCACCAAGGAAATATATATTACAAACAGTTGAATTCACCAATCATCAATCAAAGATCAATCCATTGATCCAACAAATGTAACTAAAATATTGTTAATAATATTTATGTCTTTTGATATCGATAAAAATAATTTTTTCTGAGCCAATTCAGTCAAAAAATTATTGTCTACCAAAAAATTTCATCTTCGTTTCTGTATGCACGCGTTTAATTG
This sequence comes from Eurytides lysithous rurik, assembly GCA_018247575.1. Classification (NCBI taxonomy): domain Eukaryota; kingdom Metazoa; phylum Arthropoda; class Insecta; order Lepidoptera; family Papilionidae; genus Eurytides; species Eurytides lysithous. Next base: position 10,021 of record DWHO01002702.1, read on the forward strand.
TGTCAAATAATTATTTTACTTATTGGTTCGTGTCAATAATTAATTATATAATGTGTTTTGTTATAACGACCATTGAAGATTAGGCGTGTAATTGTGTTTGTTAGAGCATGTAGTCGATAATTAACTTCCACATCGCAGTGCTTACATGATCAATACCAATAATCATGAATGTCTCTCTATCGCTTTGTTTGTGTGGGTTTTGAGTTTGGAACTTTATGCATGAGTGACAACTATTTATTCCATAAAAACAACTTCTACTGAAGAAAGTAAGAACGTTACGCGATTTGAGGGGAAATGAGAAAAGGTAAAGAGCTGTTGTAACCCAGTATCTGCGAGCTTACTTTTAATCCAGTCTACTCGATTAACCTGAAATCATTACCTGATGCCAACGAGTGAATTGATTTAAAATTAACAATTTGAATCGCAGATGTCTCTAAAGCGTCTCGTAACATAATTAAAATCTGCCTTTAAAACTCTTTACTTGAGAACTTTAATAAGCTTCTCTTAAAATGCGAAAACAATTTTTTGTTGTTGCGAGTTTCGAGAATTATACAAACGCCAACGCTAGATCTGGGGTATAAATAAAGATAATCGAATCGATAGACGTACATCAGTCTATTTATTGTAATGTTTCTAAGTAATTTTGTTATCAACTTTACAAGTCTTGTTTATAAGTAATTATTTCATCGAGCTCGAGATGAGTTAGATTACCCGAACAAACTAGTAAAGTATACTATTAGTAGGCAGCTAAAGATTTAAAAACTTAATCTCAGTGTGATAATTTAATTACATTAATAAAATAATTAATTTAACTAATATATTAAATATGTGTATTAATTTAGTATGATTATTTATATGCTCAACTGCTATCAATTAAATATAAATGTAATGTTACCTCGAAATTTAAAGACGCATTTTAGGCTTATCTAACCTTGAATTAAGCACATAGGGTGATTAAAACATTTTAAATTTATACAAAGACTAGGATTACTATTTGTTTTTTTCTATATTAATATTTCTTTAAACACCTAAATAAACTCTGACGTATGCCACAAACAAGTTTATAGCAAACCTCAACAAGCTTTAGGGTAACTTAACTCACCAGAAATATGAAATGATGTTTAATGTATATTGTTTTGTGGTCACTGAGTTGTTGATAATTCAAATTATTTCATGTGCAGGTAGCAAACCTTTTTAGCGTTTACGAGTTTACAGAAAAGTTTCAGTAATAGATAAAATGTTTCAGATATATTATTTAAATATATTTAGTTCTTAGGATTAAATGCGATTTTGATTCTGTTGGTTTTCAGTCTTTCTTAAATTTTTAAATCTAAGAAAGACTGAAAATCATTTTCGTTTCTTACGTTGAAAAACTAACAAACAGTTTAGAATTGATGATATAGGTAAATATTAAAGTAGTTTCATAACTAATCAATATTAGAAAGTTTCATTTTTAGTTACTAACTCGATTAATAGCTATTATTTTTGAGATTACATGCTTATACCTTAACTCTATGTGAGCCTGTATAAGAATGTAACTAATTAGAATTCCAAAGTGGAGTGGAGGTAATTTTAAGCAAATTCAGTATGGTTAACATCGATTCGGGTTTGTTATTAACAAAACTTTATTTCGCATTGCGCTATAATATACCAGAATTTTTTTTAATAAAATAAAGCGAGCAAACAGGTAAGTCGTACGCTTGTTAATAAGCAAGGCGTTTCCACACAGTTTTTTTGCTTTAAAGTTCGGCTAAAATTAATATTGTGCAGCGCTTAATACCCTAAGCAACTTTACTCAACTTGCGGCCCTGCGGGCTTTTATGGTGGGACTATTGGTTTTTTATTGACACCTAATAGTTTGAATTAAGCAATTACTTGTAAGCACGGGCATCGCAACGTTTTTGAAACGTCAGGACAAGACGGTAATGTTAAAACACACGCGATGATTTTTTTCATATTTGTTTAATTCAATTCGTAACAATTGTGAAAATATAAAAAATCGTTATCTAATTTTTTTATTTATTTACGTTTGTGGCCCGCAACACTAGGACTAACGTATGCTTGTGGCTGCTATGAAAAAAAAGGTTGAGTACCACAAACCTAGAGACAAATATACGGTGGTCTATCTATATAACGAGTAAAAAAACGGTAGTACTTATTCTGCAATGAGTCTGCAAGATTAAACCGCTTAGAACTGGTACCTAACATAATCAAAGGCTGTTTGAAAAGTAACCGTCCCCAAGCTTCAATAAGTCATCCAAAAAATGTGATCCCTACAAGACGTTAACATAGGCATCGGTGGCGGCTATAACTTCGTCTTTTGATCCAAATCGCTTACCGCCGAGTCATTTTTTCAGATGAGGAAAAAAATCGCACGGGACTATGACTAGGGTGGTAGGAGGTGAGTCAGCTGTTCGTAGCATAACTGTGTTAATTTAGCTGCCACTACTATGGACGAATGAATTGGAGACTGGTGGTCTGTCTTGATGAATAAGTACTTTTTTTTTCCTTTAAATGAGGTCGTTTGTCCTTCAACACAGCGTGAAATATATCTAATTCTCTAATAATCTAATTTGGCATAATAGTACCCTATTATCTTTTTCCTTTTTTCTTCGTAGTGTCCTGGGAATCCTAAAAAATGAGAAAATAACACTATAATATGTCCTGCGCACTTGGCTGATCTCTTGTAGATCGGCCACCGTGGCCGGATTCGGTCGGGAGGACATCATCATGGCGTCGACGAGCGCCATATGTTCTAACAGAGCTCAGCATCCCCCAACCGTTGTTGGGGGATGCTGAGCTCAGCGGCGGCTGCGGATGGCGGGTAGGGTGTTGTCGCGGCGGGTGTAGTCGCGGCGGGTGTAGTCGCGGCGGGTGTAGTCGCGGCGGGTGTAGTCGCGGCGGGTGTAGT
>DWHO01002703.1:0-12931 GCA_018247575.1 Eurytides lysithous rurik
TTCCTCTTGGCTTCGCCGTGGGTGACCAGGCCACTGTTACTAGAGCCCCTCCGCCACGACAAGGCGGGAACCCGTCGGAGGGGAGCCCGTTATGCCCTAATCCAAACAAGAAACAACAACACAAAATCATTGCCCTCCGTGGGATTCGAACCCATGACCTGCGTTTTGTAAAGCGCGGGCCTACACCACTAGGCCACCAAGGCAGTCAGTCATTCTTGGTATAATACGCCTGTCTAAACTAATTTTTATCGGAAAATTCGTAATCCTTACCCGATCTTTACCTGGTTCTGAAATAAGAAGCCACACTATGGATTTTTCAGGCCACTAAGTTTAACAGGTTCAAACTAAAACAGGGATAAAATGCAATTCATTAAATGGAAAACGGTTTCTTTGAATTGGATTCAAAATGAACGACTCTTCAATCTAGCTACTTGGCATGCAGGTATGTTGGTTTCCGATCATTTATTCATTGTTGCGACTGAAACCATCTTGATGGATCGGTGGAAGACGCTGAGCTGGTCCTGATGTCTGGACGCTACTACGACGAGATTGTTGTTCCTCTACGGTGGAGTTCTGCTTGCTGCTAAATCTGAAGTAAATATATGTTGCCGAAGGGACCTTGAATTCGAGCTCGAGGAGGACTTATGGGCCGATTCCGATTCTTACCGCAGTTTCTCGTTTGTTGTGTGCGTCGCTTACATTAAATCAAAGACTGAGGTTGCTGTTTATATGTATGTTTTCTGTAATATCTAATCATTTTGTTCTTGATCAAACTGTAAATTTTTGGTTTTGGTACCGCTACTGACATAAAAAACTATTTTGGCTATTTCCTGACGTATTGCAATTTAATTGATCGTAATATGATATTCAACTCCCATATGATATTACTTCACAAAATTTAATGCTGGCACAGGAGTGCAATGAGGTGGACATGCAAGAAACCGCCGACGGCTTTGTATCACTAGACGAGCTGCAGCCTCCATCCAGCACTCGAGCCATAGCGTTCCCTCTCAGATTGTATAATAACAGTCATGTCGAGAGCACCCGAATAATATCGACTCATCGCGCGACTGTAATTTCAATAAAATGGACATTCCATTATTTCACTTACTGATTGCCGAAGCGTCATGGACCGTCGTCCTATACTCGAGTCTAGCGACGTCTCAGGTGCTACCAATGCTTTTTACCATATTATATATCACCTGTTTGACTTGTCGGTTCCTAAGAAGAAAAGACAGGTTTCTAAATGCAGTAGATATCCGGTATGGTTCGACGCAGACATCATTTAGACGATGTCGAAATGTAGGTCATGATCAGTGGTAGTACTACCATACAAGCCCTGGTTGCCCTACTAAGGAGTAAAATTTATAAATCTTAATTAGCACATAATTCCCGAATATATTTATTTATAAATTTTAGCGTTGCGGGAAATATCACCACCAATGGTATCATCCAGAGTAATCCCGATCCCTAAAAGCAGTAAGAGAACCGTGTTAAAGGAATATCGTCCTATTGCAATTCTATGTGCACCTGCCACGGTCTTTGGATATATCCCCAACAGAGAGATGTACAAACAAGTAAAGCAGCAAATGGGAGAAGAACAGCATGGTTTTAGACCAGCGTTTAGTGAATATGTACTTGTTGTGACTATATCTGTAGTAGACTATATTTCTAGTTCTATGGTGAACCGCGGTCCTATGGACCGCGGTTCACCAGTTGACATATTATTAAATATGTCACAGCCATTAGTTTCACTCCAAGTCTATTCAGTTTATTTTTTTATTTCAAGCTTTTTATTAAAGCAAAATCGGTTAACATATGTTTAAGCTTGCAGAAGGATATAAACCAAATTTTTAAATGGAGTGTTGGCAATAAACTGTTGTTCAATATTAGCAAATTCAATGTCATGACATTCAACCGGAAAAAGAACCCTTTGCATTTTAGTTACCATTTAGACAAATCAGTTCTAAATAGAGCTAATTGTAACAAGAAAATTATTCTAATCGCGAGAATATTGTCTCGTATGCGGCCGTACTTACGTCTTGTACAGCTGAAGGCGATGAGTCGGCTAGGAATACAGTCTCGATCTGCTGAGGACACAGAGCTTTTTGGAGGCTAACTTGGATTTCCCTTTCAAATGACCACGAAAATTTAACGTTGCTCGATATTCTAACGCCAAGAGACTGTGGCTGTGGCGACAAGGTTCTCATCTCTGGGCTCGGGCACTTTAATATCAGCTCCGTTCATTTGACTGTCACCAACATAAAGCTCCACCTGATACTTTCCGGCCAGCTTGATTCTTAAGCCCTACATAGTGACGTTTCGCCTCTGTGTGTTGTATAAAATATACCATGGGCAGTGTACAGAGGCATTGTTTGAATTAATACCTGTTTAAAAAGTAAATAAATAGTAATTGGTCCTTCATTGTAACAAGTATATTCAATGGCAATATTTTTTTTCATCTTTTTTTTGTATCTTTTTCAAATGAATCTTCACTGAAATTACAACGCCGTAATCTGTATCAAGTCCTGCGCTACATTCTTCATTTTCGTAAAAAGGAACGTGTTTGGCAGATTAATGAATAGGTTAAAAATTGTTTTGTTTGACAAATTTCATGATTTCACATAAGATACTACGGTAGTGCTAAACAAATCATAAATAGTGCATAATGAATTTATAAAATTGTAATGGAGATCTTAGAAAACACCTATTGTCGATTCTGTGCAGAATCAAAAGCTTCTGATAAAGTATTAAAGTTAGTTAAAAACGATGAAAAATATAAAGAAATAATATATAAATTAAATTTTGTAAATGCTATCTACGTTGATCTTTCTAATAGCAATGATATCTTACCGAAGACTGTTTGTTTAGTATGTTACGATTCCTTGAAAAAAGCTTGTGATTTTTTCGAGAAAGTTAAGAGATCTCAAGAAATTTTATTGAATTTGTTCACAAGCGATTATTGCATAAAACATGATTTATCTGACGACGATGGCGCAAAACATGATCTCTCTGATGATGATAAGATGTGTTTCGATGATCACACCTCACCAGGTTCTGCCTCACCTCTGATAAAAGAAGAAACATCAATTGAGGGAGACAGTGAACCGAATTTATCTGGCATTGATAACAATACCTTAACACTGAAAGAAGAACCAAAGGATGAATCAAATGATATTAGTAATGTTCTGGAAAATGCTGCCTCTGTTGTAAATGAAAATCCGTCCAGTGTAGAATATGGAAAAACTCTCAATGTACAAGATATTCTTGATGCAACTATATGTAACATGCCTTATGCACCAAACTTAACTATTTATGCTAAAGAAGTTATGGATACAAGCAAAAGAAAAATTCCACAGTGGAAAAATTACCAGTGGATATGTGCTCACTGTAACATTGAGTTCCTTGATATAGCTACTTTGAGATCTCATTCTAAAATAACGCATGGCAAGTGCAATGCATTCATGTGCATTGACTGTAAAACTTTTGCCAAAAGTGACTTTGAGTCATTTATCAAGCATGTTAGGAGACATCGGAGAAGGCTAAGGTAGTGTGTTTTAGTTATCTTAATAACTTAAAAATATACTATAAATAAAATACAATTTTAATGATGCATGGTTAGAAATATTTAAAAGGTCAAAAAATTCTATTGTATACACAACAAATGACAATTGTATAGAATTCAAGGTAAATATTAAATTTAAGAAATATGAAATTAGTATTTTATTTTATGTGCAATATTTTTTAATATTTATTCAATTCCATTTGGAAAATGAAATTTTAAGTTGATCTTTATTTATTTACATTTATAAGATCATGAAACTTGTTTGAATTTAGCATGAATTAGTGTCAACATCATAATGTATAAAATGTGTAAAAATGCATATTCTGAGATATGCCCCTCAAATTTTGGTGAATTAATATATAAACTAAAATTTTTTGATTCAGTAAATATTTTTACCACAATTGAAATTAGTGAAAACATACACTTGAGTATATTATTTTCATATCTTACTAACAAATGTCTTTTATTTTTTTATTTTAGAAAAAGATGCCACTACTGTGATGCTCATGTTCCTGAAGAATCGTTAAATGCACATATTAAACAGCATTTTGTTAAGTTACAAGTCCCATGTGGTCTTTGTGGAGAAATCTTAAAGAATGAAGATGCATTAAAAAAACATTTGACAAATTATAATACTGTTAAACCGAAACGAAAACCTAGAAGAAAGCGTGGTACTCCAATAACAATAGCGGAGCTAACATGTGAGCTATGTCAGAAAATTTACAAAAACCTCAATAGCCTGCGGGACCACATGAAAATTCATACAGATGACCGTAAAAGAAATTATACCTGTGATAGATGCGGTAAAATGTTCTACAACAAAGGTACATTGACATCCCACATAATGTCGCACGATAAAATCAGACCGCACATTTGTAGAATCTGTAATAAATCATTTTCATTTCCAAACATGCTCCGCAGGCATGTTGAGATGCATTCAGGTGTCAAGCCATATTCTTGCGAGCAATGCGGTCGCTGTTTTAGACTTCCGTATCAGTTGAAGTCTCATAAAATAATACACACGGATGCAATGCCGCATGTTTGTGAGTACTGTAACAAAGCTTTTCGATTCAAGCAGATACTTAAGAATCATGAGCGGCAACATACGGGTGCCAAGCCTTATTCTTGTCAAAATTGTGGTATGGAGTTCACCAATTGGTCGAATTACAACAAACACATGAAAAGGAGGCATGGCACTGACACGTCTAAGAAAAAAATTACGCCCGATGGTGTGTTCCCCATAAATCCTGAGACTGGACAGATTGTACAACTAAAGGACACAGGAACAGAAGAATGGAAGTCTAAGATAATGATACCTGCAAAGAGAGGAAAGAAGAAAATTATAAAAGAGGAAGTACTTGGTAGTTAATGAAGGCTTACAGATGCATAGAGGCTACATAATATAACAACATTTTAGTAACTTTTGTTGTATTTCTGATGTAATATATTGATGACGAAAATTTGATGATTTCTTCACCTAGATCTACAAACATAAACTACATTTACCTGAATAAAGTAGACATTTATTCTTCAAATTATATAGTATATTATTGTGGAATTTGAAAAATACCTATATAATTTTTGTTTTCTTTTCTTATAGAATTATGCAACAAATATGAAAACCTATAATTTTAAACTCTGCATTCAAGTCTTTTCATCAGTTTTGAATAACATTGAGATGGATTTTATCTTAAACAACAAGAATGGTATAAACATTAAACAATATTTTAAGTTAATTTAACCAATATGTTAAGAAAAAAAATAATAAAAAGTCATCAAAATTGGTGGACAATTTCTGAATATATGGCGTAGTATCGCCCTATAAAAAAATTATTGATTGAAGAATCCCTTTATTTTATGTTGGTTAAAAGTAAGAGAATTTAAATATATTATTTCATTCTAATTACGTACTCCACTGATTAATACGCGTAAATATCCGATTTCAAATAAATGTACAATACCCTCAACATCATCTCTTATTCGGTTTTAATAAATACCTCCGTTTTAATTATAATAAATAAGTGCCTCCGAGATGAAAAAAATATTATATGGGACCATAAAAAAATTCTTTACAATAGATAAAGTAAATCAAAATCAGTTTATAATTGTGAGAAATATCACGTAAAAGGCGTACAACAAAATCTGATGAATAAAGAACATCAAACAATTCAACTTTTGACAAGAAAGACGACCACTTAAGCCATAGGTTTCCAACCTTTTTTTGGGCTACGCCTTCTTTTGTAACAATTTCAACGCCCTCTTTTGTACCACCCCCCACCCCCACCCCAATAAATCTGACGTGATCTGTATATCCCAACAATTTTTCAACTCGTCTCCTTAACATTGGTGTGTTCTTATATGTGATGCAGGATTGTCGTCTTGGTAGATCCGGTGTATTGTGGCGAAGGAGAGTCGGGTATGTATATATATATCGAATTTAAAGGCCGTATTTGGCTCCCTCTTGGCTTCACAGTGGGTGAAACCATGGTTACTGGAGCCCCTCCGTCGCGATAAGACGGGAACCTACTGGAGGAGAAACACCACAACCCTATGACAACCACAGTAGTTATGGTCTCGGCGAAAACGACTTTGATGAACTCAATATTATGGACCACAACAATTATCTAAAAAGGTGGTTCAAAGTCGACATTTAAGATAGATTTGACACACATAATAAAGTTTAAAGATACCTTTTACATTGCACCAATGAAGAGCCGAATGTATTTATAAAAAATATATTCATTGTATTTCAGTACGACTACATAGCCAGCTATTCAACCGCCAAAGAGTAATGTGTAAGCACTTCTGTGTTTTGGTTTGAGGAGCAATGTTCGGCCAAAGAAGATTTCTTGATAAAATTCCTTTACGTTACACCTATCATAAACTCTCAATAACTTCAGAGTTGATTCGGAGAGAATGGCCTACAGGTATCAATCCGCTCTTTGTACCTTATTCATAATAAAAAAATAAATTGTTTATGGGAAGAATTAGTCAGACTGTAGTTAAGAGCGCAATCGTTATTGGTGCTGTAGAATATAGTCATCGGATATCTATTTCTGTTTTTTTTTTTTGTAAAAATAAAGAGCACGTTTCAAAACTACAAGGTTTGCCGCTATGTCTTTGGGGCAAATACAGTAGTGTAGAATTAACTTATTTAACTTTAGGTTTTATATTGTGCTACTATAATCTGCATAACCCATATGTTATTTTTAATCTATTATGTTTACATATAGTTTTTACCTCTTGTTTTGGTTAATGGAGTGAAGATCTAAAAAAGCATTTTGCAGGAATAAGTAATATTGTGTATGGAATGAAAATGGATAAAAACGACGAGACTTATTGTCTTTTATGTGCTCAGTTAAAACGTTTCAGTGAATTAATACATTTACAGAACGATGAAGATAAATTACGCAAAACTGTGGAGAAATTGTCACGTCTCAATATCGTTTATGCAAATTTTGATGAAGTTTTAACTAAAGCAGTGTGTTACGCGTGTATGGAAAGTTTAGATAAAGCGTTTGAATTTGTAGTTGGCGTAGAAAAGGCACAAAGTGTTCTGAACAATATACATAAAAACCAAATCAAAAATGAGAAATGCTCTTCGGAAGAAGACCAACGAAACGAAATCTTAGACAGAAACTCAGAATGTAGTATACGAATTAAACGTGAATTTGATAGCCAGTCTTCTGATGACAGTTCGACTATATCAGACGACTTACAAATTGATTGTAAACAAACTCGCAGCAGCAAAATAAACAACAGAAGGACAAGCTCAGATGTTCTATCTTTGAAATATCTTAAATTAACTTGGAATGATTATCTGTGGACGTGTGCTTATTGCGAGACCCAGTTTTCCACTATTGAAGAGCTTAAAGTTCATTCAATGCAATACCATCAATGTTGTAATGCCTTCAAGTGTAATGACTGTAACATAAGGAAACTTCACGTGAAACGTTTTATAACTCATATTAAAAGGCATAGAAAATACTTAAAACTGTTATGTTACAGATGCAACAGTAAATTCATGTTTGCACATCAGCTACACTTGCATATGAGAAATGTGCATGCCCCAAATACAGAATATACATGTCTAGGCTGTAATGCGCAGTTTCAAAGTTCCGATGACTTAAATGAACACAATCAGATGTTTAATAAAGACAAACGAGTGAGAGAAATACCAATGGCATTGAAAACTATTGACAACTTAACTTGTGTTATTTGTAAAAAAACATTTAAAACAAAAGGAAACTTAAACACTCACTTGCTGATACACACAGAGCGGAAAAGAGAACACACTTGTGAAAAATGTGGTAAATGTTTTTTTAATAAGCAAAATCTAGCTGGTCATATGTTAATGCATGACAATGTAAGACCATATCATTGTAGAATATGTAAATGCAGTTTTAAAACATCTAAACAATTAAAATCACATGTTGGAACCCACAATGGGGAAAAACCTCACACATGTGACCAGTGTGGTCGAGGATTTCGCCTGCAAAGGCATCTTAACTCTCACAAAATTATACATACAGACTCACTGCCTTACAACTGCAATTACTGCAGTAAAAAATTCCGTTTTAAAACTATATTAAACCAGCATCTACGGCAGCACACTGGAGTTAAACCATATTCATGTGATATTTGCAAAAGGGACTTCACAAATTGGCCAAATTATAATAAACACATGAAGAGGCGGCATGGTTTAGATATGGCTAAAAAAAAACGTACTTCAGAAGGAGTCTATCCAATCAATCCATCTACTGGTGAAATTATTAGGCATGAAGAAACTAATGAGACACTAGAGTGGAAAAACCAGATTTTACAAAAAAGAGATAAGGGAAGACCTACAACAATACACATTTCTTGTAATGAAAGTAATGTTTTAAATTCAGAAAATGATAAGTTAACAACGAAAATTAATTCCAGTTAACATACATTATTAATATAACTCCTTAGTAAAATATATAATATGTTATCAATATGAATTTACTGAGCACAATGATACATTTACATTATTTAAGCTTTAGTAAAAGTTGTTGATTTAATATATAAATAAATATTTTTGTTTGCATTTTCTATTTTTAACAGACTGAAAAAATAAATAAGTTGCCAGTAAATGAATATCATATTTCCAATTGTCTACTGGCTTTGATGACTTTCTTTGCACCATGAAGGGTCTATGGGATAGATAGATAGGTTAGTCTCATAGAAATTTATTGTTATGGGGTAATACAAAAATACACCAAAAAAATTTTTAGAATTAAAAAAGAAACATATTGAATGTATCATAGATAGATGTTACAAAAATAAAAGAAAAATCATTAAATTCATTGCATATTGGTAACATTAACATGGGTAGTTTGTAGATTTTAGACAAGATGTAAATCAGTCATAATTTATATGATTATATTAAATTCATTGAAGATCTGGTGAAATACTTAGAAAATGAAAGACATTTTGCAGACCATTATTTATTTGTGAGCAAATAATGCTAAACATCTGGGTGATATTGTATTGTTAACTATCTTCTTACATGTAGTATTTATTAATCCTTTTTCTTTCAAGTATACAATTCTGTCGAGTAAAATGAAGTTTTCAATCACAGGCTGCAAAAAATTTTGCAATAAAATAAAGATGGCGGCCTTTTTAAAAATCAATGGAGGTAGTTCGCGCCAAATTGATTTCAGCTCTTCAAACATAAATTTTTGGCATGATGATTTTATTTCGTGGTCGAGTTCAACACATTTGTTTGGTTCCCAACAATTGTTCTTAATAAATGAGAATCCCTCTGTGCAAGCGTCTTGGGCGTAACTATCGAAATCGTTCTGAATTGTCTTCACTCTCACTGCTTTACGTTTTTTTCTTTTTATTTTGTAATTATCTATAACAAAATCGGGTTCATTTGTATAAAAAATGCTGTGCGATATTTTAATTTTAAAAAATAAGTACATAAATGCTCCAATTGTTATGCAATTCTAGAATAGTCTTTTAGGTCATCAATCGCTAAAATATATTTTTAAAGTGGTAGAACAATCATATTGTTTATTAATATATTTTAGCAGAAATATTTACAGATTATTATATAGTTACAGGCATAATAAAATAAAATATAAAACTACTGCTTTAGCAAGGGGCCGGCTTATTACGGCGGTACTTTTGCCGTTTGTGCAACTACAATCTTGCAGTTCTTATGATTCTCACATTAACGGTAAACACTAAAAAACTGAACAGCTTACCAAATGCGATTATCTTTAATAAGAATTAAAAAAAGAAAACACAAAATAAGATCAAAAGAATTAAATCTTTATTATGGCGATTTATTCTTGAAAAATATATAAAATGAAACACACGAAAAACATTATACTTACGTTTATTTGCGAATATTTGCAACACTCCCCTTGCGAGTAAATTGAAAACCAAATTCTTTAAGTTATTTTGCGGGCTGAGATAGGGCTGTGCTGCTAGTCTTAAAAACGGTATCCGCATATATTCGAACCCTCTGTTTTTCATATAAATCTCGTTTAGACAATTGCTCAAAGGAAAATTTATAAATTTCTCATCCGACAAGCTGTCTGAGCGCATTTTATGATAGCAGCACGGCATCAAAATCATGGCTTTTGCGTTCGGCATTTTTAAAAATATGTTCATACCATCAACAGTTAGATCGGCGCAGGCATGGAGGCCAGTTATGCAGAAACCACGACTTTCCGGAAATTTGTCTTTAAGCAATTCGTCTAAATGAATATGCGATTCATCAGTTATTCTATGTTTGACATATTTAACCCTAGTGGTGGATTCGGTGTGATATTTGTTTTGTCGTTTCTTCGCACCAACGTAGTGACTCTCATTACATTCCAAACCCATCACGTTATATTTCGTCATTTCAAAAATTGCCTGGTCGAGATAACCCTGAAATAGTTTTTTTTTTATTATATAATGCAATAACACTAATAAATCGAGTTCTTGCTTACTGCAAGTATAGAATTTGAATAAACTAAAATGTTTTTGACATAATTTAGTAATGCGAATATTTTAATTTGCGGTAGATAGTAACTTTGTTTTACGGTTGATTTATAGAAGTTTCTGTGAGATTTCCTAAAACGGACTTTACCACCCAGTGCGCAGGATATATTATTCTAGTGCATAAACGTTTGCGCAGATACGGGTGCACTCACTCTTTCTTCACACTCATAGCCCGATGGGACGGATAACCAACACGACCGGAGAGAGATCAGGCGCAAAGGCGTTGACATTAAACCAACCTCTTAATAATGACTTCTCCAAGCCACCGCTAGGTGGCGTCGATAAGAAGCCGGGACCGACTTTTTACATGCCCATCCGACGCGTTATCTTTCTTTTCAGGCAATCAGCCCGTAATGCCCTAACCAAACTAAGAACAATAAGACAAAGTCATTGCCTCCGCGGGATTCGAATCCACGACCTCCGATTTGTAAAGCGCGGGCCTATACCACTAGGTATATACCGTAGTATCAGAACATATAACCATTAACCTTTTGGCGAATTTAGAACTTGGGAATTTTATAATAATCATATTACTTTTTCTAATGAGATTGATAAATCATCAAGCGGCAACGACACCAATATCGGCGTCAATTTAAAACAACTCATTTAATATTGCAGTTTTTTTACATTCTATGACGATTGTTGCACTAAGAAAAAGTGGAAGCAGAGGAGATCCTATCATGTGGACTAGTTAGTAGAAACTTAAATTATGATTAGGATCTCTTGATCAGGATATAACTATAGAGAACCCGGGCGAAATCAAGAACACCGTGTCATCATAATGATAAGACGAATAATGAATGACTAACTTACCAAACCAGAACCGAAATCGACCACTGTGTCGCAACCGATTCTGCTGCAGAGTTTCCCGATTTCCCTAGCCAGGTGGACAATTTCGTGTTTCTTCTTTAGGGTCAGGGGAACATCAATTGTAAACTCGTCATTGCATTCATCAACAAAATCGTAATTAACTTGTAACTTGTCCAACTTGTTAAAGAAAGCATTCAAGTAACCATTGTCTTCCGCCTCCCGGCGTATGTCAAAATCGTCGTTGTAAACATCAATGTCTTTCAGTTCATCAAAATGTATATTTTCTAGCACGCCTTTGACCAGCACGTCCGTGTTGGCGAAATTGTACAAGTTTTGATATTCCTCGAAGAACGCAGTGCACTGTTCAAAATAATCCTCAAAAGTACTAAAATGTTGGGGCACAGACATTTGTGCGAAGTCTGAAAACACGACAATAATTAAAGTAAAATCTTATAAGTATAATAATCCCATGGCAGGTTATATCTATTACACGGATATTAGGTATTGTATGTTTCGTGTGTATTAATAAAAGTGTTTTTATTATTATATAAATGTTTCTACAGCGTCGAATGTGTGATATAATTGTTTTGAAAAAGAAATTGACATTGATGGCCGTATAGAGATTTAATTTCAAGTTACCAGTAAAGGATATAAAATGGACATCTGTATTTATTTATTTAGTCTTTATTGCAATGAATTAAAAAAAAATTACAAACGGCGGTCTTAATGCCTTTGGGTACCTATCTTCGGATCGAACTTTGTCTTCGTTAAAAATCATCGTTATCACAGCTTATATACTTTAGAAAAGGTGGCAAAAAATTTGCTTCGTTATAAACACTGGATGATTATCTTAAATCCAATTAGTTAATCCAGATTCATTATAATGATGTCCTTGGAATTATCATACGATCTGCTTTTAGAAGTCTTCATCTTTAGCTACTTGTAAATTGTGCAATAAAATTTGCCAATAGCAAAAACAAGAACAACTATGAAAACTACTTACTGTAATTTTTGGCAAATAAATCATTAATTAAGCAAGCAAGTATCTAAGACGTTAATATTAAATTACACTATACGCATAATACTCGCATATAGCCAATACAACCAGTTGTGAACTATATTTATTTCATATCTAAAGTTGAACTTATCTAACTCTGTACTTTTCTAAATATCTACAATTGAACTGATTTTTAAGACTAAACGACATATGCACAGGTTAATACAGTATTTTTAATTATATTCAACATTTAATATTAAAAGCTTGAACAAAGTTTTTTAAGTTGTTCACTATACACAATATTACATGACTGTTGTTTTAGTGAACACATGCATGTTTTGAATAATAAATTGATTATTATATACTTGGACTGGTCCGTTGGTGTAGTGGTTAGTGCTCCTGACTGCAAAACCAAAGGTGTTTGTGGGTTCGATTCCCACCCAGGACAAATATTTGTGTGATGAGCATAGGTATTTGTTCTGTGTCTGGGTGTTAATTATCTATATAAGTATATATTTAAAAAGTATATAAGTATG
>DWHO01002704.1:0-12930 GCA_018247575.1 Eurytides lysithous rurik
GGTAAGGGCCACCGACCACCTCACTCACCAGACGAAACGCGGAAACGAAATATTTCAACATTGCGTCGATTTTCTGTGAGGCCGTGGTACTAATCCGGTTCGAGCCGGTCCATTCAGCAGCGGGAATAGCTGCGGGAATAGCTACCACCGTAATTTAAATTTAAGTAGTTTTGTAATTAATTTTGCTTTTAATTAATAAATATTGTAAAGGACCAAACCGCCTTTTTAAAACTCTCTCTCTCTAGCCGCCACCTACGTAATTCACTTGAATACCTAAAAATCAAATAAAACGACGTATAAAACCATAACTTAAATTGGTTTTCAAATATCTGCTTAATATAAAATTTTACAGGCCAATGTGTTTGAAGACAATATCCCGAGTATAAACTGTGATATCAGAGTCAACACTGCAGCTTCTCAAGTAGCGTAGTTACAAAAAATTAATAGAGTCAAATGGTAAAGTTCCCGCTGCTGAATGGGCTGGCTCGAACCGGATAAGTACCACGACCTCACAGAAAATCGGAGTAAAGAGGTAGTGTTTTCATTTCGGCATACCGGTAAATGCGATGGCCGATAACCCATCCCCTTCCCTCCCTTCCTCACTCTCCTGCCTTCCTCTTTCTCCCTGAGGTGTCAAAAATTCCCCTCCATATTTCTGTAATGTTGCAAATGTCCATGGGCGGTGGGTCACCTACCATCAGGCGAGCCGCTTGCTCGTTTGTCATTCTAATCCACAAAAAAAATTCTCTTATAGGTTCTAGATTCATATTAAATTATTTTACCTGCATACAATATCATTAGAATCCTTACGTCATAAGAGTAAATGAGACCACATGACATAAAAAAATAAAAATAACAGACACTGTAACATAAAATGTAATATACAGTAATGCTGTAATAATTGAATAAATTAATTGTAACGCCTTTTTTACAATTAGTCCTATGTGGTTATTTTTCAATGTATAGAAGTGCTCTTTGTTTCTCAGGCAGATCAATAATTGATTATACAAAGACTGTCATTAGGTTTTTATTGCATTTTACCTTACGGAACTTATAATTTGTATTTGTTAATAACGGTACTCACTATTATACTTAAAAATAACTTTAAACAATACAACTCTATAAGAATATAAAAAACTGCCTGTTACTTGTTAACTAAAACCCCGAAAAAGATAAACAGAAATCGTTTTCTGACTTGGATTCATTCTCAATGTGTTCCTGACAGTTCATTTTAAAGTTTCTTACATGTACATACGTCTACATTATGTGATGCCAGGAGTAAAATTCAATTTACAGATAAGACGTCTTATGCTATCATTTCTTAATCTGACGGTGGAGTTTCTATTATGAGAAACGTACGAAACATTCTTCGCATTTCAAATTGACGAGTCGGTAAACGTATAAAACAATATTTTGTTTATTGTAATTACTAATGATTTTTTTATAAAATAATGTATATAACTAAATGATACCTATTTTCCCAAAATATATAAAAATCAACCGTAACTTAACACTATCTTCAGTTGTTAAATTGGACCATAATGCTTGCGTTACTTAAGAAAGGTAAATTTGTATATTTTGTTCATACATAATTTGCCAATATGTTGCTAATATATTAAGTTTATTTAAAAGTTTTAAATTAAGCATTGGATGATGAAAAAAATTCCTTTCATTTGAATGAACGTTTTACGCGAATTAGCAATCTTAGAATAATATATAACACAAAACATGATATTTACGTATTTCTTTGATGATTATATTTCACCTGATAGTAAAAGTTGTAACATCTATCAGTTTCATTTACATGGATATTTCGGCAGAATATATCCTTCATCCGAATGTGTAATACCTGCGCTCTAAGGTGTTTTGAAAGGATAAAATGATTATTTATGAAATTTGGTAGTACTTTTATTGTTACCATTAAAAAATAATATCGTTACTTATTAAAAAAATGTATTCAAGAAAAATTTGACACCTCGAACTCGGATAATAATCTGTTGGAAACCATCATTGTAATAGATCATTACAATAAAACACAAATTGGGAAAGAATTTGTTACACAAAATATTTCGAATATATCCATAAATATTTTATTATTTTCTCAACACAAAAAAAGAGCGAAGCAATCAGTTATCACGGTTTTCAGTCTACTACTTCAGCTGGACTGCAAATCTAATACGGCTGGGAGAATCCGACCTAAAAATCAAATTTCTATATCAGATAGATCTGCGAGATAAAATGCTTCTCCTGCTCTCATTGTGGTCACACCCGCAAGTGGTCTATTTATTTATTATATGTAAATTTATTTAGCATGTGCTTTATGCTAGTCTAGTTTGTAGACACGTGAAAAATAAGTAATTTATAAAACTTTTTACCAGAAATACTCAATTTTTCAGAAACTTTATACATTTGTTTAATTGCATTTGCGGTGATTCAGTCACTGATTTTTTTAATGAAACAAGATACGTAGAATAGTAGAATGGTGGTGTCATCACTAAGCTTTAGATGTTAATGATAACGCTAAGGAGAAATTATTTAATTTAGTTATAGACCCTGAATTATTTCTAAAGCTATTTGAGACATATACGGTATATAAGTATAAACTTCTACTTCAATATATTTAGACAAATGAAGTTACATGATTAACAATAGGTACAAGCAGTTACGGATTATTTCTGCAGATGAAACTTTGTTAATGAGTTTTGTTATCTGCTATCGAAGCGTTATTATCTTATACAATAAAGCTACTGATGTTTCTGAATCTGAAAGTAAGGCGTGGATTGGGAAATGGAAATATAAACGAAAATATATATAATAATATAAAATGTGTATAAACTGGCTGAAACTTTCATAACACAAAATATACTAAACATGTATATAATTTTTTTTCGAACACTGCACATCTTCTCTATAAATAAAACCATTTTATAGGATATAATGAACTATTTTAGTTTTAAGTTCCATCGCTTTGAATGGTTAAAAATAGATGTAAATAGGAAATGTCAAAAACAATTGTAGTTACTATAAAATGTTTAAAAACCAATTGTGTGTGTTGTGTCCATGAAATAAAAAATAAAAAAATAAAAACTAATGTATTTATCAGAATTATTTTCAGATGCACACAAAGTTCACACAAGCTGAAAATGAACGCAATAGAATAACAGCGAATTGATGATTTGAACAAAAATACAAACATGAGACAGAACTGTTTTGATACTGACAAATGCATCAGATAATTTATGCAAAGAATACTCAGTAATAACAAAGTGATGAAAGGAATCTTCACCTAAAGGTGGAGATTCCTTTCATTCTTTCTAATGGTTCTTTCGATGTCTGTCGGAAGTCATTACATTTATCGCAATTTCCTGAGTATCGTATTACGCTGCCCAAGGAGTGTCAGCCGATAGAGATGGTATATAAATATACAAAAAAAAATGTATGTAAGAATAGGTAAGTCACAATTTGGGTTTAATGGCGATGTCGTATAAAAAGAATAAAACGTCCCGCTGTAACTAAAAGCTTTGAAATTTATAACCTAACGTAAAATAAGCAATTTAAAGCACTCGTATAAGTCTTAATTCTTTTTACGTTAGTACGTAATGTGGTAAGATAATAAAATTATTTTTAATGTTAAAAAACAAAACTTCAAATTACTCTATTTCCAAGTTTCAAAAACTCAATCAATTTTTATCGCATAAAGATTCGTATTATATGTTTTCTATTTCTATTTCTTTTTCATTTTACCAATAATAAACGTTTAATAAATACATGTGACAAAAAAATTATTACAATAAGCTTCTCTTTATAATATGCGAAAGAAGCAAACAATAAAATTATTGGTAAGTATGGTTTGCAACCTCAACCGATTTCGGTCACGGCGAGCAATCTACAACAGATCAACTAACGGCATGTATTCAGCATTATTTACCCAGAGATATAAGGTATGATTAATAAAATCTCAATGCCCGATTACTACTGGAGAAATAACCTAGAAATTATTAATTAAAAAAATATATTTATTCGTGTCAAAACAAATTATATGTAATTAATGTAATTAATCAAATAAATTTATATAAACCCTTTCCACAATGGATATAACAGTCCATGGGCGGCGGCGTTCGCATACATCAGTTGATCCGCTTGGACTTTTGCCTCCTAATTCGGATATTAAAAATAAAAACTAGGATAAGTTCTGATAATATTGATAGCAATACAACTTAATAACAATTTTTTGAAAGCTGTTGCGGTTTTACGCTGCACTTATCACTTAGATATGTTTATTTTTTTATTTATTTAAAGTTGCAATACGAACGTGTTCAAAACATATCTATTTATTACCATCGCCCCCGTACTAGGTAACTCTTATATTGCAGTGGATGATACATGGCTAACACAATGCCCTGGATTCTGTTAGCCATTTATCAAATGCGATATTGTTTATCAATGTCTTACTGCTTGTCGGTAGAACTGGCTAGATGCTTTGGTATTAACCAAGAGATACTCTAGCTTCTTATTAACCACAATGCACACCTCCGTGACATATTCGGGCAACGTTTACCGGCAGAATTGTACAGCTCCGTGAACGTCACGGTCACTGTAATTTATTATGTCGCAAAATATTACAGCTCCGTATGGGTCACGGTTAATATAGAAATATAATTTTCCAAATATTTTGAGTCCGTATCTGTCACGTTGGACGGTAGATTATTGCCATTCTCGGAATTTTTAGATATCAAAAGTTTTGACATTTCACATTTTCAGTGGGAATACATCAGTCATTGTTAGATCTTCTAAACTTCTCAAACTTTGCAGGATCTTGCCCGCTCATGTTATTAAGCAGTGCTTTTACATTTATTGACTCTCCAAATAGCATCATAAAACTAGACGAACCTAGTTTAGAAGTTGAAATATGACCCACTTTTATTGTGAGCTCAGCCCTTTGTTGCCGCTGGAAAGTCTAACAAGATGCTTTCACAATATTGCTCTTTTTAAATTTAGTAATGGTAAAGAGAGATAGGAAACCGACATATCAGTACTGCATTTAAGAGAAGCCTCTGTCAGAGAAGACATTTTACAGATATTAAACGCATTCTCTAAGACTCAGTTGAAACAAGCTAGTTACCATAGTTTATTGAAGTATATAGGCTATGTATTTGTCTGAGTCAATTTAATTTGGACAGATATATTTATTGTTTTCAAAAAACTCTTTTATGAGTAAAAGTTTACTAATTATCATAAAGGTATGTAGATATGTACTACACTGAAATGCTATCTTATGTGAAACTACTACTATTGTTATTTTTGCACTGGTACTGATTAAATATACAGAAATTTAATTCTAAAAAAATACTTTTTATTTGTAGCAATTAATGGTGGACAATGTATATTTTAGTTTCAGATTTTGACATAAACAGATCCGAAAACCAAAGATTGTGATCAATAAATGAAATGTACTATAATAGATAATTTCTATAAAAAAATAATAAATGATCAAACTAAAATCTTTAGCGAAATGAACTTAAATACGTATTTCATCATTATTTTCCTGATAAAGATAACGACAACGGACTAAAAAGTAGTAAAAGATCAAATAAAAAACGATGCGTTTATTCAGGGACGCCTTCACACCATAATTATTTTAAGAAACTAGGATTATCATTTATAATGAATTTTTAACAAAAAAAATCGCTTTATGGACTTCTGGTACGCTTTATTGTGAAAGTGTTTGTAACGAATGAAATCGTATTTTTTTATTTTTATTTTTCATCATAGGAAAATCTTTTACGGCTACTTTTTTAAAACTTTAAACCTTTCAATGCCTTAAGTCCATCTCTTAGAAAAAATATCACATAGGTACTACGTAAGTATCTTAATAAAACTGTCACGGATTTAATTCAAAAATGCTGGGAATCGTTTACGGCTTAACTTGCTACGTTGATCGAATCACGCAGCTTCCTGCCTAATAATATTAAAGTCGGTCCGGAACAAGGATGCGCTTAATCTTATTAAGTGGCCAACGCTTTCAAGCTGCCGAGGCAATATGGTTAGCGATACAATCGGTTATTAGTTTCCGTGTAGATGAGGGAAGCAAATCGCGTTTAAGATTAGTGGTTGCCTCCATTGCACATTATAGAATGCGAAGCCTAATTTCTCAAACGAAATTGCAAATTTGTAAGAGTAAAGGAAAGTGGCTCTGGACAGGACCTTGTGGCATTCCTTCCATCGCTCTTATTTAAAACACATTTATTGACAGGTTTGTTTTATATTATCTCTTCTAGGGCGATGCGAAAATATACAAGATACTTTTGTATTGGCACGCTGATATTGCATTTCTACGTAATATTGATTTCATGTCAACGAAGCTGAGTCTGTGAGAGTAGAACTTTTAATATCTGGAAGTGTGGGAACAGTCAATAAATAGATGGCATACTATTTGTTCTCCTTAAGAGAAGCAAAACGTCTGTTAATAGTTTCCGAATTGCCTGTTTTTGAAGCGATAGTTTGTCTTATTCACAGAATTCGAATTATAACTTAGAATTATGCGTATAGCCTGTCAAGTTTCCATGGCTCATTCGTTGTGGATCGTTGCTCTACACTTTTTTTCTTTCTGGAAGCTTTCAACCAGACAATAATGTTCATACATACTGTATGCAATGTGCATAGTAGTACTCTACTATGCGGTAGAATACGGAATCTACAACAGAGTTCTACTACTCTAGAAACTAATATAAAAACAATTGAATACATTTTCTTTGCACATTGTGTAATATCTAAAGAAGTATGTCATATTTGTGTGTGCGCGCGCGTGTGTGTGTGTGTTGTTTTTCTTTCATTGATCCTGGAACTTTTGTCGTGATGATGACTTCTTTTTCAGAAATAATAACGTATTCAATTAGCGCGAAATTTGCTATTCTGAAAAACGTTGCTCGGCTAACTTGCTAACTAACAAAATGGGTCGAGACTACAGCCGTGGAACAAAAGGCGAGCTCGTTGGAATTTCAGTCATGTTTCCCTGTTGCGTAAACTATAAGTCGTCGAGAATTGTCGAATTATAATTTGTTTTAAAAGCGTTAATCAAATACATACTCGCGTTTCATGTACAGCATAGTCTCTCCGCATGGAGACGTTTAATAACTCCTAAACACCATTAAATCTGTTAACTTGTCAAATGGATGCTAGGTGATGAGTATGAATAAATTCCTGCACTGAAAATGGGTAGCTCAAAGTTGTTTAATTTTTAATTAGACTTTTTCGAACCGACAGCCAGAGAAAAAAAATAAATAATGATGCAAGTCGTAGAGGAATATTTAAAAGTTATTTAATGAAGAAATCTCCAGTGCCTTGGCCATTTATAAAAAAATTCATAAAGAGACACAAAAATGAGTCCACTGCAGGATAGTGAGAGGGGAAGGCAGTAATAATAATAATAATAATATCATGGGATATCTCACACATTGCCATATGATCCCAAACTAGACAGAGCCTGTGCTATAGTAATCAGACAACTGATATACATACTTACATATTTTTTAAATATATACTTACACAGATAATTAACACCCAGACACAGAACAAATACCTATGCTCATCGCACAAATATTTTGTCCTGGGTGGGAATCGAACCCACGATCTATGGCTTTGCAGTCAGGAGCACTAACCACTACACACACGGGCCAGCCAAAAGCCAGTAGGACTATATGATGCATAGATCCGACAAATTAAGGCATATTCAAGGCCGCGCATAAATCCTAGTATGAATCAACATTGAAATTGTATTAATAAACACACGTCCAACTTGTTTCAGAAAATAATTCGAAATATATGTAAATTTTCTTGTTCTTTAATTTACTGTACCGCGTAGATTGTTATGAACAAGTATTTCATTAAAGTATTTAACGAACGAATTATTGATTATCTGAATGTAGTATTTAACCTGCTTTTTATATGTTGTAATATGCTTGTATATAAATTACACACTATTGCAAAATAAGGTTGTATAAAGGTTGTATATTCATGCTTGCACATTCTTACATGCACAACCTTTATCCACGCACTGTGCAAATGTCAAATGTTGAGTAAATTTGCGAAAATTAAAAAGTAATTGAGAGTTGCAGGCAAATAATAATGATGGACAAGGATTTTCAATGTCCGATAATTTGCAATAAATACCAAAAAATAAGTACTAGAACGTTTATTTATCACAGAATACTTAAATGCCTTTAGTTTGCAAAAGGGAGAAAAGACCCCACATTTTTTTAACACTCTTTGCTCCACAATTTACGCCAATGCAATGCCGGATATATTAATCACTGCCCTATTAATAATGAGCAACTTAAAAGGGTCAGAATAAAATTCCATAGTTCGGTTAAAAAATATATATTTTATAAATCATTATCCGCACTGCGGATATCTACTAGAGTTAAATATTTAGATCTAGGGGATTTAATATACACGGATTAAACTACAGTATGCTAAAACTAATTTCGCTTTGAATGTGTTTTAAGATACAATACGCTTAGTGGTTTAGGTAAGCATTTCTCATATTTTTGGTTCACGTTCGACAGAAACCTTTAAGAGGTCTTCTTCGAAGATTATATCTCTTTATTCATTGAATAATATAGTTTTTTTGTCTGTGAAATTTATCATTTGACAAATCATGTTTGATATTAATTGTATAGACATAAGCAATGAACATAGTTGACTATCTAACATACTACTACTATCCACTATCTTATTTAATAAGGTATTAATTATTCTCTTCGTGTAATTATATATAAATATGTAACGGCTGATTTTAAAGTTCAAGTAAGACCCTGGCCACGCATAATCCCAACGATCTCTTAATGATCGACTGTTCTAGACTGTTCCTTTTAAGTGACGGCGTTTGCTAAATGGCGGTTGTCTCTTTATCCTCCAACACTTAAGTACGAATGCGAGCATAAGTAAGCACATAAACTTAAGTGCTATCCATCTATCTCCAGGAGGATATCTACCGAATGTACGTCACTTTATTAAATGCGCGAGTGCACAACACACGGCACATTCCTACCCGGTTGTCGATGACAGCTTTACTAACCTCATAAGTTTGGAGAAACGAAAAGAAAAACTATTCGTATTTTTAGGAGTTTAGTTTTATTTCGTTTATTCTTCCATATGTAAAGTAGCTATCTCTATTTATTAACATGCTTACTTTTATGTGTAAATTTATGGCTTGATAACAATCTAAATTATGTTTTATCCTGAACTTCAAATTTAATTTCAGCGATTTAAGGGCAATAAATAAAGGCATCCCTCCCCGCAAGGGTGTGACAGGTTATTGCATATTTATATGTTATGGTAATTGTAACAATTTCTTTGTATTATATCATATACATATCTCAAACACGTCCAAAACTATTTTTTTTATGGATTAGGCTAACAAACGAGCAAGCGGCTCACCTGATGATAAGTGATCACCGCCGCCCAGGGACAATTGCATCATTACAAAACCCGCGAATGCGTTGCTAGCCTTTAAGGTGGGGAACTTTTGAAAGGAGGAAAGAGGGAGCGGGACACCGGCCACCCCACACACCAGACGAAACGTGGAAGCAAACACACTTCCACATTACGCCGCTTTTCTGTGAGGTCGTGGTACTTATCCACGCACGTATGAGGTCCATTCAGGAGTAAGATTAACTTTGACATTGATGATGATGCCCTCCCGATCGATTCCGGCTACGGCGACCGATCTACAAGAGATCAGCCAAGTGCGCGGGATACATTATAGTGCACAAGCGTTTGCGCAGACACAGGTGCACTCGCTCTTCCTTTACATTACTTTGACATTAATTTTTTAATAAAAATACCTCGGGTACGTGGCTGATAGAATATACGCATACATATATCAGTGTATTTCGAAAAACAACAAAATCCTGGCGATTAGCGCTATCGAAGTAAAGCCGTAGTAGTAGGTGAATTAAATGGAGCCTCGTTATAATCATCGATGGCGATAAGCTTTTAAGATGTCATTTAAAAACAACTGCAAATACCAATTAAAGCGACGTCCGTCGCTCACAATTTTGCACACAAGATGTCGCTATGTTAGGACAATCAATCACAGGACGCTCGTATAACGAAACTGCGAGATGTAGGCAATGTAAGCAAACACAACGCTTAATTACGACACTAGCTTCATTTATAACCCGGCCTTTGTTTGTTGGCACTATGAAATTGACGTTTAAAAGTGTATAAGAAAAAACGTGTCATGATTGCAAAAGTTATGGAAACAAAATAAACCTATTCACATTTTCTTTTCATTTAATGGCTATTGAAACGGTCGTATTAATTATATATCGTTAATTAAAGACTTAATTGTCACTTTTGATAGTGTTGCATAGAATACTAGTGCAAAATAATCTACTTTTAATTATAACAGACTCGTAAGTTATAAGTTATCTAAATGATTTATTATCATGTATATATCATCGTGTGGGAATTTTGTTAATACCTCATTTTTATAATTTACTTGCAATTGGCTAACATAAGTTTAATTTTATAACCTTCTCGTCTATTGAGTCTAGTTTACCTTAATCATACATGGACTACAATCTTATTTGCTACTTACCAAGCAGGATTAACACTTTAATTAAAATTAAGGGTCGTAGCTCTATGTGTGAGTCACTAAGATATTAAAATAAGCGATTAATGTCGATATGTGCGTATTATATTAAATACTGCCGATAAATTCTTTTAACTATGCTGACATTTTATAAATTCTAGGAAATCTTGCCTAGAAATAGATGGTTCATTTTGGTGTTTGTTAAATGTAAGCTTAATTACATTACAAAACCATTTTTAATACGACAAAAACATTGTTTTCGTGTTATATCTAAATGAAAAGCAACATATTTGCTCCATTTTTATGAATCCAAGACTAAATAATGTAAAAAAAAACACCCATTCTAACATTTTACACTAAACGTAAAAGTTCAATAAAATTATCAAAAAAAAAGGCAACACTGTTCTATCTCACCCATACCAACATTTGACACAAAACGTAATAGTCGAATGACATTATCAAAAAAAGGCAACCCTGCCCTATCTCTTTTCTGAAAGTAATATTTGAATGTACTAGATTAGTAAAAGCCCATTCTTTAAGGGAAAAGTTTCCCCTTCCCAACGTTTAGCTACACTAACAAGACATGCCAGAACTATGACGTGAGAGTACTATGACGTAAACACGACAGAAGGAGACATTTGGTAGAGAGAAGTAGTGTGACTCTGCGGTTGCAGCACTTAGCAGTAATATATTAGCAGTATTGTGTTAGCAGTATTGTGTTCCAGTTTGAAAGGCTGCAAACATTGAGTAATTACTGAGCAGAAAGGTATACCACCTTAAATCAGTAATAAGCAGGTTCTGTATGGCAGTGTGCTATGGTCAAACAAAGCGACACTTTGCGTCAAGGACACGACTTGCTAATCTCTTCACATAATCCCGTAAAAAAAACACGGAGTTCGCTTAACAAAGACGCGACGAAGATAGTAGAAGATGGTCAATTTATTTACCACAAACACCAGCATCAGGAATTAAGCCAATTATGGCTCTGGTTCCTTCGACGGGTACTTTATACGTACGTTATAAACGAATTACATCAAAGCACAGCTGATATCGTCGCCCGTTAAGTAGGCGATTTATCGCCTTATCTATGGAAGGCTTCTATGGCTTCGGATGAAACGGCTTAGTCTTTGCGACACCGAAATCTCACAACGTAATCTCAATGTACTCCAAATCAAGATTAAAGTGTTACTAAACCAGGTTATCAAGACTTTCATAAAGATTTTAAACCGGTTTTTCGTGACTTTCACTATGAATACTTATTTCTTCTCTAACTAAACCCGTGATACTTTAGAGGAAAGTTCAACTACCACTAGTTCCGTCAAAACTTATGATGTAAAAGAGAGACGAAACAGGATAATTCTATTTAATATTTGTTATATTACCATGCGTCGAAACTAATTTTATATAAAACAGCGTAAGTATTTTCATAACAAGTCAATGTTACAACACAAAGACACAATTAGTCAACGTATAATATCACCTATATATAAAAATATAATAAGCGCTATTTAAATATCGAAACAAAAATATTTCTAAGAACTTGATAAATTATCTTACTTTTATATACATTTAATTTGTTGAGAATGTAATAATGATAAGCGGTATGAAAATACATTACTTTCATCCTCCTACGTTACTTTTATTATATCACAAAAAAAAAACGAACATTCAAAGAAGAAAACGCGAACATTAATTGTTTTCATCTCTGTCTCTCTCTTTGTTACAATTTGTCAAGTTTAGAAGAAAAAAGTAGAGGGATAAGGTACGCTAATAACGTATCTTACTTTAATGTTTTTACTTACCTTACCGCTTGGATTTTTACTGAAGGAAAGCCTTACCTGAAACAAAAATAAAGATTTATCAATTTACCGCAAGAAATAGGTCTATTTCGGTTTCAAATAACTAAAGTTAGTAAAAGCTGTGTTTGTTGTTTCGTTCCGCTTATGATGAGTATCGTGCCGCATTATGGCATAGTATAGTATAGTATTACACTAATCTCCCCTATAACACGGTACTCTTATAACGCATCTTCATATTATACGGGAATACACCTACAACGCGTTTTCATATAACGCGGAACCAATCTACCGTGTTAAGGGGAACTAAAAGGAAATACTGTAAAAAACTAAAGGGAACTACTGTATTTCATTTATCTAAGTGGCACACCGTACTTCTCTGTAATATACCGCAAATATATGCAGTAATGTGTGAAATTTAAGAGAATTTAGAATATTGCCAGCTCAATTATAAAAAAAAAATGTCCTCCCGACCGATTCCGGCCACGGCGGCCGATCTACAAGAGATCAGCCAACTGCGCGGGATATATTATAGTG
>DWHO01002705.1:0-12930 GCA_018247575.1 Eurytides lysithous rurik
GGGGGTGGTGATCACTTACCAACAGGTGAGCCACTTGCTCGTTTGTTAGCCAAATCCGTAAAAAAAAAAAAAAAACCTTCTCAATCCAAGGACTAAGCATCTAAAATAACCAGTAACATTGCCTTGTCTAAAGATGTAATGATGTTATAGTGATTTCTATGCAAATAAATTAATTAATTAATTAAAATTTTCTTCGAAGCCTAAGCGACTGCCCAGATAGAGTGCCCAGGTATCGCCACTTAGACCTCCGATTTACCTACGAGGACACACGAGTCGGATGGTTCTATTATGTGGAAAACCTAACCTAATCTAATATTTATTGAAAGTTTTCAGAAATATAATAAAATTTTATCGAACCATTAACTTCGCCTAGCACTTAGATTATAATCACTCGAATAAAATGTGGGCATGAACATCCTTTCAATGGGTCGTATGTTACGGAATGATGCCAAATTTAAAATTGCTTTCAATATAATTTAAAAAAAAACTAGTCATCTTAATATGTCCAATTAAATTAAACTATTACTGTTACTAGTACTAATAAAACTATACAGAACTACACGGAGAAATTGATTGCCTAATAGATTGTAAATGGACATGCGACTATGGGGACCAAAAAAAAAATTAATAAAAGGCTAAAGAAATTAAATCTACTACCCCCTCATTCCAAAAAAAACCGTAAGTAGTAAACTTCAGTCCTAATAAGTGCGGGCATCGCATTTGCGTAAATTGAATTTTAAATAAAATCACGTATAAGCAACGTATTTCATGTTTTACTATCTAAATGTCGGTATGTGATACCACAAAAAGCAACACGCTGATTAACCAACGCAGAAAACTGATCACACTATGTGAATAAAACTATACGAGTTTTGTGTAAAATAAAAATTATAATGACTCGGTTCAAACTTATGTAAAAATATTACTACTGTCATTAAGTGATAAAGCTAGAGCCCGATACGATTTTATTCCTTAATTTGCAAAAAAAAGGTGTAACCGAATGCAGCTGTTATGGTAATTTTAAAACGTTAAAATTATTTAAGATTAATTTTGAGTTAATGAAAGTTTATTAAACTAGCTTATAGGACGATTAGCACCTGCCGTATACATTCATATCCTTAATATTTTATACTGAGTAATAGCTATACGAAGAAAAACACTTTTCGTGATTCTATTTTTCTTTTTTATCAAGCCAATGAAAGGTAGACCTGCTAAAGCAGTCATGTCCAAAATTAACTTTGGCCGAATTTAAATTGGTCGTTATAGCGCCTAAAGAGAAAAATGTAAATCGAAAAATTTTTTACGTTTTCAATTGAATCTTAGACCGATTCATATGTTGTCGTTAGCGCAAAACGATTAATAAACAGACAAGAAGTAATTTACCTAACAATTAACTGAGTACTGGAAGTTATTTAACACATTTAACATAACGGTACATATCAAAACATTTTCAATAATACGCTCTGTTAAATATTAAATGACTGGTATCGGGGCTCGTTAAACGAGGTCACAAAAAGCATAAGTACACGAATCAAAATTACTGTACAGGCTCGTTGATCCACTTAGCCCCGGATGTTTCGTTAGATGGCTACCATAAGACAAAATTCAAAGGGCATCCCAACAAAGAGGTTTATGTCCGCAATAGACTGCCGTAGACTGATAAAACGAATTAGACGTAAATCTGGCTTAAGCCGGCAAACGTAAATGCATTATCCTTCGGATGGAACTCCGACATTCCGAATTAGGTGCATAAATCTATGGACTACAAAATGTGTATAAAATAGGTACCAAAGTATTTAAAAATGCAGTTATAAATTACTTTCAACATATATCGTTAAGCAAAGAACTCAAAACCGTTTCAATGGACCAATAAATAGACGACGATTATTATTATTATTATTTCAATAATCGATCAATAAGTAGAAATTTAAATTGGAGAAAGATCCGCTCATTGCGTTTATTCAAATTACCCACAATGAATTATTTTTAAAAGATACGGATACGTCATATTCAAATTGAGTACGCTAATACTTTTCCCATGACAGAACTAATTCTACCCATACTCGTTTTATAAAAGATTAACGACATGAAGTAATTTAAGTTCGAAAAAGAAACGATTGCTTGATTGTTTTCTAACAGAATTTCTGTCACTCATTTGATAAAAAAACCTAACCATAATAGGCGTTGTTACAAAATAAAGATGTATAGACAACGACGCCTTGAAATCGAATTGTTCAAATGACGATTAAAGTGTCTCGATTGCAGCCATAAATCGGTATAATTAGACGATCCCAAAGTACTTTTCTAAAAATGTAATCTTCTCGATATTATCTTCACTGTATAAGAAATTGACGTCTCTTTATTTGTGCCGTACACGTTACCTTGCCTTTCATGTGATTGGATGGAGTCAAGCGTCGTGTTTGAAAACGTCATGGATATAATACAAGAAATCCTTAAATATTATTCAATTAAAAAAGTAATTTATTAAAAAAAAGTTTAAAAATACTTCGCGAAACAAAGGGTTAGAAATTGTTATTTGTTTTAGGGTCAATAAATCTGCAATTGAAGTCACAAAATATGAATATAATCTATTTTTTTTACATAAAAATGAAATTTATTATTTTTGTTTTTATTTATATCAAATTTTGTATGGTCGTATTACAAGGCCACCTAGTTTATTCTACATTCTGTGTACTACCCACAGCATAATATGACAGCGCACTGCTTTAGCAGTGAACGACAATCCGAAATAGACACATGAGGCCGCCTAAATTCCTAAAAAAATCTATTTAAAGATATTAGGTCAAACCGTCGACATAAAACGCAGATGGCACTAAAGGTTTCCTACAAAGCCAAGACATACTTTTTTAGCTTCAGTCACGTCTTCCGACGCCCGATTACGTCTCCTATAAAACCCATACATGCGACCAAGACGAAAAACATTCTCGATGATAGACTCCAAGGAAACTAAATAAAAAACCAATTAACTTGTACGTGAATGCGAAACATCCAAGGATATGCGTGTAGCTAAACCCAAAGCGACGAGACAGTTGCGTTACGTAAGTAGTTCAAGGCAGGTCATTGGCAGCAGACGGAGTTTCGCTACAGACGCGGACCAGACGAGCAAAAAAGTGAAACCTATAATTTTTTCCTTGAGAAACCTCCACCGCGACTCGCCGCAGGATCGGCGGCCATGATGCAATGGCGTGCGCGGAAAATACAAATGCTTTATTCCGATTTCAGGTTTGACTCTTGCAACTGTTTGCCAACGTAATGGATTCGGTGGGTGTGTTAGAAACCGCCTGTTATTTCATTTTCCTTCTTTTTTATAAACGACCGCGTTGTGTATATAGCGTAAATTAGATTAGTTATATACACAGAAGCACTGCTCTGCTGAACTAAAGTAACATTCATAATGATACATGTTGTAAGAACCGATTCGTTCATTAGCACTACAGTAGCAATAACTGAAGTACTAATAATTACAAACAATTAAAACATCTGATGAGCACTTGAGTGCACTATCAGGCAAATTGTATGGTAGTTCAATATTTAAAATTACAAAGGTTACAAAAATTACTTATAAGGCCAGAATGAAGATTTCAAAAGCAACAATGCAAATAGGGTGTAATCACTTCGGTATTAACTGGAAAAAGATGAGTACCATATTGATATTATTTGATTTATACCAATACAATATTGATATTTACAAATTTATTTAAATTCAATTATGCCTTGAAATACTAATAAAAATAAATACAATTGACTATAATGTTCCCCAATTGTGCCACCTTTCTTAACTTATTTTAAGAGTAGCATACAGACTAATAATTTTGGTTTAAACTAACTGGAAATACAAAATGGAACTAGCTGATACATCCCAAACAGATAAATTGCAAAGATAACTTTTTTGGATTATTGGCTTGGTATTGTAACAAACGAGGGCATCATTCACACCGCCTTAAGTGTCATGTATGGGTGTCAGGGTCCAACCATCACCAGAACCCAGGCACTATTCCAAGAACCGCTAGCATCCCTTGGTCAATGGGTATTTTAGATTATAATAATTTCACATCTATTACCTTGAAGATCTTAATTAATCATACTTAATTCAATTACAATTTGTCTTTGGCCCAAGCTATGAAAACCATGTAGAAGAATACATAGATCACTTAAAGCCAATTTTAAATGAAGCAAATTCTCGCACACACATTTGCTTTAAAAATATAGAAGAAGAAAAATAAAGCCACTTTTGTAAAAAAATACTGTTAGCCTAATTTACAAAGGAAAATTAAAAATTATATTTATTCACCAACTTCTTGATTAATAATGAGAATAATAAATGCTGCCAAAATTAAACTTTTGCAAATAATATTGTATTTAACTAAAAAAAAAGAATAAACATTGTCTTGTTTCTTTTTTAATACATAATAATATTTAATTATATTAAAGACATGTTTAATCTTTCAGTATGGGTACTGCATATAGCACAGTCAATTGTTTCTAAATTGATCTTTTGCAAAACCAACTGTGATATATGAATTAATAGTTTAAAATTAAATCATAATAAAATCATTATTTTTCAAATATATGAGAGCCTTCTGAAATTACTGAGTAAATTCATAATGATTTAAGACTAATTTATTTTTTATATGTCATACATGTGTGTGATATAAATTTATTTTGATGGATTCTTTTGGGGCCTTTAATGCAAGTAAAATATAACATAATAATATGCAATTTAAAGTATTAAAAGAATGGCATAATATTGAAAGAAAAACATACATTACTTTATCATCCAAATTATACTCTGATTAATTGTGTAAAAACAATTTCTGAACAGAAACAGTTACTCTTCAGTTCAGAACAGTTCTGTAGTAGTACTACAGAAAGAACAGAACATCCATACGCTATATGTGACAATGAGATATTGTTATAGACATTTAGATAATTGTTTTATTTTTTAGACAGCAATCGATTTATAGAAATCATAATTTCTTTAGACTATCTCTATTTATTTCTTTATTCTCCTTTACTTTTTTCTTTAAATACGCTGACCTTACTGTAAGATAAAATATCTTGAGTTATAAGGGTGTTTAACTTATATATATTTTACTTGGACAAACACTTGCATCTGATACAATTAACTGTCATTCATATAAATATTTGTCCCAAGCAAAAAAGACACCCCCAACCTGCGACCCCTAAGCCAATAGCTTAGCAAATGCACCAAAAGGGACATCAAAATATACCGTTTATGTGACACTTGGTCACAAATAAGTAACCATCATAAACCACCAGGAAGTTCTGTGAAACAATAACTATTATTGATAAAAAGTAAAATAGACAAACTTCACACTACACAAAGGAACTGAATACTACTGAAAGACAAAAAACTAAAGTCTACCTGTATAAAGCTTATATCAAAATTTGATATAAAAATTATTCTTTAAATTATCCCACACTTCCCATTAAAAAGTTAGAAACTTTAAATTTTTAATGTAAAGATTCTGAATTAGGTACATTGTAATAATTCCAGAAAATTATAATTCTTAACACTAAGGCAATGCCTAATCTGAATAGTGTGCAAGAACTGATACAAACACCATCTAAGTGCAACATTTCAGGAACACACTTATTAAGAAGCAGTCATGTTTCTGATGTTCAGACTGATCATATGAGATTTAAGCAGTCAAACTTTATTAAACACAAATTTGTTAATTTATCTTTGGATCAATGTGAAAATTAAATAAAAAAAAACAAAAAATTTAATATTAGAAGGAATAGAATAAATAATAATAAAAATAACATTCACTTATTTGCATATAAATAAATATCATGAGGCTTATAAAATCAATCCAAAACTTACTAATTAATATTCAGGAAGTAACAAAAACATGAATTCTGAACTCACTAGAATAATGCAAAATAAATCACCAACAAGAACAGTACAGCACAATGTTAGTTGACTTCATGATCTTCAAGCTTGTTTGTATGATCTTGTTCCTACTACACTATATTTAAAACACATACAAATGTTCATCATTTCCTTTGTCTCAATTTCTTTGTCCCATAGCACAAATTTTGACAATTTAAAAAAATTACACTAATACACAATTAATAGGCACATTTCTTGGCATAAATCACACACTAACTGCAGTTATGTCGATTTATAACAAAGGATCACAACACTAAAAGGTTATCTTGACAGCTGAACAGCTGTACAACTGCAGAACGAACAGACAGAAAAACACCCTTAAATAGTTAGGTAAGGATCTTGATAGCGGTTGGGTAGCAACAGAGATAAGTGAGGTCAGTGGGCAAGAAGACGAGTTTAAGCCGTAGGCGCGGCCACTGACCTGCCATGATGCCGGCGCGCGCTCAGCTGTCGCGGTGGCGCGGCGCAGCCCAGCTCGGCGACAAAGGCGCGCCGAGGTGCACGGCGGCTGTCACGAGCTAGCGGCTGCGGCCGCAGCGAGATGTCAGCAGCCAACACTGGCCCGCCCGACGAGTGGTCGCAGACAAAAAATCGATAGGTCGTCAACCTCCACCGGCCGTAGCACCGGACCGGGCGGGCCGCCCCACCGACGCCCGCTGCTGCCCGATTCCACACGAGACACCCTTCGAGGCCTCAATTCTCGAGATATAACAAACCCGAAATCGCCATTTTGAAACGGGAACAATGAGATATTTACTTTTGGACGTTAGCAGAACCGTGAACGTCCACCAACGCGATTTATTAAAACGGCGCGAAACGTAAAGCGGCTTGAAAGTTGCACCGCTTCAAAAAAATACGTACTCTGACTAGAAATTCCTTCGTCACCGCTGCCGATATCCGACATCTCAGTCCACACCGAATTCTACAGGCAATCCACCGATCTTTTCGGAACCTCTCGGACAACTCGGTTTGTCTATGGTTATTTCAAAGCTATCAAAATAAAGTCTTCTTACTTAATTATAATCTGTCAACAGTATAAATACAGATATTGAATAATACATTTAATTAAAAATTTAAACAATTAAGACTTTGTTTTACATATAGATACAATAGAACCTTAAATTGAGTACGGACGTTAGAATAATAATATATAATTTTTTTCTACAGAATCTACGACTTACATTGTCAGTGATGACAGCAGACATTGACAGAACAAAATCAAATCAACTTATTCGACTTATCTGCGTCGATTTATTACGCAATTTAATTTAAAGCGTTTAAAGTAATAAGTTTATAAAATAAAATTTGAAGTACTCTGAATAGGTAATTGTAGCTTCAAATACAACCGAAACCATTCATGGTTTGTAGCTGTCAGAACTGAAAACTGCATCGACAACCTGTTTTAGTTTGCACTAGAAGGTAGTATTATTTTTTTATACTATCAATCGTATGCTACACAAGTAATTACTATGATTTTAATCAGTACTAAGGCATTTAATAAATTTGTTAACAAGAAATAAAAAAGGTGATAATTTTGTATAAGAATAGTTTCCTATTTGCGGCGACAGATTTATGGCGGTCACATTTAAGCAGATGGCGAAGAAACTTATTTTGTTCTCTAAGTTTTCTCTAGCCTATTTATTAAGTAACTGCCGTGAATTTTCATAATGTAAGGCGTACTCAACCTTTTCTTAGAAGGACACGACTGACACATGTTTATGTTTGTGTTGGTCGTTGTGACGCGGACCGCATAAACGATAAAAAGAATTAGGTAATAATTTCTTAGGCTTATTGTAAATGTTACAAATTGAATTAAACGACTATGAACGGATTCGTCACGTATATTTTAACATTTTTTTTGTCATGTCCTTACGTTCAAACCCGTTGCAGTGTACAGACGCTGTTCGTGCCCACGGGTCACAAGTTGTTCAATTCAAATAATTTAGGCACGACATAGGCGTGGCGGCACGTAGTTTATACTCACCTTAAACGTCTAATGTCATAAATAACACAGGATCAACAACACAGGACAAAATTTTTAGTCCAATTCATGCATTAAGAGCTGCAAGATGTCAAAGTACTGCGATTTATGCAGTGTTTTGAGCTTTTTCACGATAGGTGTGCTTGGATTGTTTTTTAATAAATCAGCAGGACAACTAGTACAAATTTTATTACACATAGAAACCACCATAGAAAATAGTCGTAAAAAATGGAAGTGGTTTTATTAATCGGGAAGGCGGACGAGGATGGAAAAGGTATATCTCTACTGTTTGAGAACAATAAAACAACACTGTAATATTACAAATGACTATAATTTTGTCACAATTTTTCCATACAATGTTAATAACTTTTTACCTTACCACTATTTTATAATACATTACTTAAATATTATTAATGTTGTATTTTATCATTTAAAATTCTTCCTGTTTAATTTCTAGTTACATTCCACGGAGTCAGTTTCAGAAGAGACATTCATTATTTTATTTAAAACGTAAAACACAAGGACCCATATAAAGTGAAAAGAAATTTCGGAAAAACCTCGAGTACTTTATAATACACTAAGACGTAATTCGATTAGATCTTACAATATACTAAAATATTTTCTTGCTTAGTACGCTACGAGAAGTATCGTTAAAAACTGTACAAACATATCAACTGCGTTACCGCTAGCGTATATATCATATCATATAAACGGACACACAAACCGATTTCGATTAAATGAGAACATGCGACATCGCTCAACAGTGACAACAGTGTACGTACAATATAATTAATTAATAATAGAGATAAATTGTACTTTATATGCGCAACGGGACGCGGCGGCTTGGGGGCCGCGCCCCTCTTCAATAAGAAACAAGCACCGTAATTGAAATGCGAGTTATTTGAGTACTTCAGCGGGACCGGGGCCTCGGCTGGCCGAATATATTCCGATGATATGCTAAGTCACGAGTTCGCTCGGCCAGCCAGGGCGGGGAGAGACTCTAAAAAGTTAACGGTAGATAACAAGCGAGTACAAAATATAATAATAATAATAATTACAATAATTAAGTATCAATAAAATTGAGCTAGGTTCGAGCTGCCCCACCAGTCGGGACGCTGGCGCGTAGCGCCCGGACTCGGTGCGCAGCGAATCGTTTAAAATTTAAGTCTCTAATAATGTTATGCGAGTGTAAAGAGGATTGCATGTGAAGCGGTTATGTTGCTAATGTATTATGTCGAAATATTTATTGCTTCGATTCGAATCTACAACGAAGGGTTATTGCTCCGAAGATCGTGCACCGGAAGGGCTCGTTTGGCACGGGGCGAGGTCGAGCGACGCTAATTCACAACCAGGCGCCGCACGGGCGTTCCGACCGCCGCGGGTCGACCGCCGCCTTCCGAACGCCCGCCCGGCGGAGACCGCAGTGCGAGCCCGTGAGTCGTGCAACTATGTGGCGTCCCACCCACTCGTCGCTCCCACTTCTGTGTATTGCCTAACGACCGGACGGGGGCTGACGGTCGAAATCAAACAATGCGATAACAATTGTACTAGATAATTAATATTATTATTATTAGAGATAGATTTTTAAAAATTTCATTATAATATTGCCACGAGTTTGAATGAATTTTACAAAAATATACATACTGTACAATAGTTGAGCGACTCAATGCGTGCACTGGTCAGCCCTAAGGAGGGGCCGCGCCGCCACGCGCGCCTCGGCGGGACGTGGAGAGGGGAGGAGAGGAGCGGCGACTGGAGGGGGGGGGGACGCGAGGCGCGGCGCGGCTCCGGCGTGCGCATGCACGCACACACTAACACTAACTCGTTGATAGAGACTTAGACTAAGCTACGGTACACCGACCGGCCACACTCCGCTCCTGACGCCTATCGCACAAACGCACACGTACGCACAATCGCCAAACCAATACGAACGGGACGAGGGGATAGAGGAAGCAGGCGCGGCGCGGCTCTACTTTCTTCGGAAAATGGTCTCGTCATTTCATACGGCGACAGCTACATTCGCTTCGTTCAAACTCCGATAGAGTGATTAGTCTTTGAGATGCACTTTGCGAGCGGCAAAATGCATAACAACGATTACATAAAATAATTAAAATTAAAAGCACAAGCTGAATCGAATCGATCTAGCTAACATCGTAATTAAAAAGAGACTGAAAAATGGAAGAAGAACAAAAATATTTCACTTATCGAGTCCGATATCTCCTTTCATAAATAATTTTGAATAATAGACCTTTCTTTTAAGTAACTACAGCACTTTTTCTATGTCGAACTTTTCAATTGAAACAGATGATATTGGTTCAAAAACATTTAAGGTAGTAAGTATTATTCGAGATAAAAAAGGCGTTAATTGAAGTATTGAACAAAAGGTCATATTGAGATTCGTGGAGAAGTAGACTGTCAATCGATATTCTTCGAAAACTTTTCGGTCTCTCTTTATAAAGAATAACACTGCAGAACCAGAGACGGCCGCGTCGCGCCGACACAGCGATCAACACGTGTAACGTATCACAATAAGAAAGCGAAAGTGTAGCGGATAAAATATAGATTTAAATAAAAGTATAATATCAAAAAAGCGTAATAAAGCACTCTTTATGTACAAAGCCGAAGTGAACAGGGGAGCGCTCGGGCCGCCGCCGGTCTAATCCATATCCGCGCCCACAAAACCACGAGCACACGTGAAGATATTACACGAACGGCGAAAAGCCATTCCGCTAAACGCATTCCGACGGCAGCCCGTCAAAAATATAAACTCAATAAAAAATATCAGTACACAATAACGTCAAACAAGATGGCGCGAAAAGGTCGTGCGCCCAAAATAAAGTAATAAAATTAATAATAAATATAAAATAATAATCTTAAGCAATCTTAAATACCCTGTTGATTTCATTTTTTTTTAACTCATCGTTTTCCTTTCTCGAATGAAGCGAAATAAATTAATGGGGCGCAGGGACCGTGCAGCGTTACGTGTTCATTCCTTTCTCGCATCTAATACCGTGTTCCGCGCTCGCAATCTTACGTTCCGTTTCAAAAATTTAACTAGACATTCTGGTCTATGGATGCTCCTGGGCACCGCCCGCTCATTTCTATCGCGACAGAGGAAGTCACCAATCGAACCGCTTCATTCATTGCAATCAAAAATCGGCTTGTCAAATGGTTTAGGAGAAACGAGAGCTCTGATTATGCGACTGGCCATTACACATGAACGAAGCTTCAAGTTGAGACTCAAACACGCTCGAGTGGGGCGGAGGGCGATTCGGATTCGAAGTTTGAGTCTCGCACTCCTCGAAGCAGTCCTTTCCTACAGCCTACCCAACATCCGGAAGCCGGAGAGAAGCGGCCGAGCCCGACTGGGCCAATTTACAACTACATATAAATTCTTTGCAGTAAACCTACCATTAACGTATATGTCTTTCTTACGTATGTTATTTCGTTTTCACCTTACAATTAAGTTCCGCCTCGTCGTTTGTGCA
The DNA here is from genome assembly GCA_018247575.1 of Eurytides lysithous rurik. NCBI lineage: Eukaryota > Metazoa > Arthropoda > Insecta > Lepidoptera > Papilionidae > Eurytides > Eurytides lysithous. The sequence continues at coordinate 11,408 of DWHO01002705.1, forward strand.
AATGAATCGTTCACCAATAAGAATTTTGTACAACAACTCCAAGTACGCCCGAATTAAGTTTACCAACTACGTCCAAGAACCCATGCGCCGTCTCACAGTAGGACCCGTTAACGAGAAAAACCACCAAAGGAAAAACACCGACAACATACCGAAGAGCTCGACACACTGCGATGTTGCGACAACAAGACAACCGCCGCTAAGCCTTACAGTAAGATGGCGGTCGATAAAATATACGTATGTAATATTATGTAAAATTATGCTATGTCATCACTAGCGATCCGAAGCTATGTAACTGATTCGGTAACGATTAGTAAAATGCGGATGTCCATGGCAACACAGCGCGCGGGTCGACGACCGCTACGACAAAATGGCCGTTAAAAATAAGTACACAGTGTACGTATGTATAAAATGCTTAAATTGAATTGTAAACAGCTCCACCATCTCCAACCACGTAACGTGTAAAACTAAAATCTAAATAAAAAAAGTATACATTATACATCTCATAGGCCGTTTTTTGTGACTTAGATAAAATATATTAAGCGCGTCGCCGCGACTGGGGGCCGAGGGCGCGGTACGACTCCACTTTCAAAATTTGACTAGCCGACACGAATTAGTAACTGACTAGAACGCGAAACGTTTCATTGGCAAGACTCGACGCGAGGCTCCGTCCCGAGGGACGCGCCCCGACGCGCACTCACTTGTATTCCGAACACGCCTCCCCGCCGCGGGGGGCAAGCGAAGATCACAGACAATCCGAATAAATTAAGTACTGTCCACGCCTCGGGGCCCAGTCGCGCGGCGCCTTCCTACTTTTAAGCAAACGATCACCCGAAACTAGGAAAACATTCAATGCGACATAACTAATCGATACGACCGAAAAAAACCTGTGATGTCTCTAGCGATTCGGTTAAATTAGTAGAGAAGAAAATATAATAAAATAAAAGGATGTGATGGACCGAAATAAATACATACAATATTTACAAATAAATCCTAGAAATTAAGCTCATCGGTTGAGAAAGAAGAGTTACAAATTACATGACTAAGAATTGCTTTACAAAAGTGTGTAGTGGGGACCACTGGCAGGCGATGGGGCCGCCGGGGGCCGCGGGGGAGGCGGGGGGCGCCGAAGGCCTAGCAGAAGCCGCCGAAGCCGACGGACGGCACGGAGGGCACCGACGGCGCGTGCTCGCCGTTCTTGTGCAGGTCGATGAGCGGCGGCGCGGACAGGTAGTGCGTCTGCGCAAACGATCACCGATTAGTCGCGCTCCGCTGAGCCGCCGGAGGCGCTTGCCGAGGCGGGGGGCCGTACCTGCTGGTGGTGGGCGGGCGGCGGCGCCGGGTAGCCGTTGTAGTAGGGCGCGTTGTAGGGCGTGTAGGCGGGCGGCACCGCGGGCGCGTAGCCGTACTGCCAGTCAGGCAGGTAGCCGCGCACCAACTGCCCACCCCAGCCGCCGCCGTAACCCACGAACGGGCCGCCGTAGCCGTTGTTGGGGTAGCCGGGCGTGCCGTAGGCACCATAGGGC
>DWHO01002706.1:0-12928 GCA_018247575.1 Eurytides lysithous rurik
TTCTCAGCAGAACTGCGTTCCGAGCCGGTGGTAGCTTCCTCACGAACTGAGATGTAAAAATGACGATTCATAAGTGCATGTAAAGGCCTATTTGAATAAAATATTTTTGATTTGATTTGCAGAAATATTTGTTCTGTCCATGGATGTTAATTATCTATGTAAATATTTATTTAAATTATATGAGAATGTTTGTAAGTTGTCCGGTCACCATAGTATTGGGTTTGCCTAGCTTGTGATTAGATTGGCGCGCATAAGTTGTCCCTTGATATTTATTATTATTAATTGTTACCGGATACGCGACTAGCTCTTAAGGATGATAAAATATATAAAAGTAGTTAGGAATTGCTCGCCCTTAATTGCCTAAGTAAACCTATAACAAGTTGATTAATAGATAATATAGCGTATTCTGAAACAGAATTGCCCAAACATTACTTTTACGATCGCGACCCTGCTTCTTAACTAAACGTATCTCATGAAATGTTCTTCAATTGTTTTCCCATAAATGCAAATTCACTGGTTTTACATATGGATATAAATTTTGCCAGACGAAAGCAAACTAGACGAGCGTAAATTTGTTGTTTCCCGGCGTCGTAATACGTGCAAATTGGTTTTGAAACTTGGAGTAATCTAAATAATTTTATGTAACAAGTTATTTTAAAGCGTCATTTTGGCAAACATGGCAACGTTAAGGTATCATAGAAAGGCGTATATATGTACATATTTATAACTAAAGGTGAAATCTAAAGTTATTTTTCTTCTATTTACGCGATCACAAGATTTTTTTGAATTGACTACTTAATTTTATCGCGTTTTATTTTAAATTTAAATATTTCATGAACAATTTGGAGTAAAATAAAACGTGATAAAATAAGGGAAATTGCATTAAAAAAATAGTAAAGAAAATCGAGTAGTGTGTGAATCAAATGCATTCTAGGTTGGAATTCAAAATTTGAATCGTCGGTAAAATTGTTTGTTACGCCGCAGCGACTTGATGTCATTAAAAAAATTGCATTATTAGAGGCACGCTTTGTACGCTACATTTGTGTTAAGATTACCACTAGAGAAATTACTTTTCCCAAATTAAATATATATGTATATATATTTAATTTGAGCATATTAAATATATATGTATATATATTTAATTTGAGTATAGTCCCATTATATATTATATTTACAAAAATTGTGCACGATGTTGTCTTACTTACGAAATGCGTAATGTTTGTTATTCATGCCGTCTTTGATTTTCAATCACGTTTCTCTCTCCGTCACAATAGCTATGCCGAAAATAGCAACAAACCCAAGATTTGGGGGATCCTCGGAGATGGCCTTTGTCCAGCAGTGATCGTGTTTTGGCTGATGATGAGCCATCTGATTGAGATGATGATAATACCAAAAGTGTGATCGTTCTGGTACTTGTTCCTGTTGTGAAAAAGGACTATGTTACAAATGAGCTGTTATGATACTAACATGAGGAAGGGTATATTTTATTTAAGTAGAGCACATGTCAACAAATGACAAAAGTTACAAGATTCGATTTCAATACAACAAGCGTATGATTCCATGTATCTTCATATAATAAATAAAATAAAGTAATAAGTGGTTATAACAATTACGTACTGCATGCTGTTTTTTCGATGAAGAGAGAAATTATTCGTTTTATAGCGTTGATTTGTAATTTGTAATATATACTACAGTAATTTTTTTGTTACAATTACAATGCAAAATACAGTATAATTTCAATTATAAATTTTGATACCAAATCAGAATGAAAACTAAAGAAATAAAAATAAATCAAAGTCTTATTGTGTCAAGATATATTATTAATACAAAATGTGTATAGGTATTTAGTCAAGTATTTGCGGCATTCGTTGAGTTGTCAGTAGTCACAGCAAGCGAAGAGTGTCGTATTCATTACAAAAGCTGTCAATTTGTCAAGCACAAAGGAATTCCTTTGCGCACATACCGCGTCTGTTGCAGTCCGCACTAAACTGCAGTTGGTAATAATATATTCTAGTTTACACGAGTGTCTTAATTACTGAACCAGTTTGGTATAACGTTTGTAATTTCAGTCTCAATATTTGTCATATAATTCTGTTATATCGAACGTTTAACAAAGATGTACTGAGAGATATCTAAATATTGTTATTTCTAAGGGGTAGGATTCTTTAAAAAGAATCAGAGCAATAGCTATGCGGCGGATAGCCAGAACCACGCAGTTGCTTCTGCGTTTTGTCCGGTGTGTGAGGCGGCCGGTGGCCCATCCCCCTCCCGCCCTGTCTCATTCCCTTCCTATGCCTCCACTCCCCACCCCTACTCCCTCTACCGCAACTCTCTTCCCTCCCGCCCCTCCCCCTTCTTCAAAAATTCCCCCCTTAAAATACATTTGCAAGTTCTATAATGTTGCAAATGTCCATGGGTGATCGCTTACCATCTAGTGAGCCGCTTGCTCGTTTGTCAGCCTACTCCATAAAAAAGCCATTAATTCAGCCACGAACCAGTTCTCTCTAAGCACCTTTGCGTTCAGGTTTGAAGGGCAATATCTAGGTATAGTAACTTAATCTTAAGGTTACAAGCACAGCAGTGGACAGGAGTGTCACTGTATCTCCCGAAAATAGTGTTTTTCTTTAACTCTAATTTATAACAATTTAATAACAATGCATAACATTTATTTCATACTTATAGAAAATAAATAACAAAACTTATATGATGAAAATATCCAACAGATTTATTAAATAAAAATAATTTCGTCGATATATGTATGATTATGTATGATATTGTATGATTCTTTTAGGGCGCCAAAGTTTGCACATAAAGAAACCAACTAGTCAAGGACAAGCCCGTCAGCCAAACAAGATCACGGATTGTCTTTTTTAATTGTGCCTTATAAAACAATAACAAATAATATGAAACGGAAACAAAAGACTAAAAAACATGTATAATTAATAATATTTACTCCGTTCATGGTGGCTTAAAGATAAATAAATGCGCGTACTTGAAAGAGATGCGATTGCGGTATTGGTAATAATCAAGCAGGCTTAACTTTTCCAATCGAATCATATCAAAATATACAAACTCAAATAAGCTTTTACAAGCACTTGAGTTATCATTTTTACATTTTGTTAGTAAGGCAGCTACCCTCGGCTCTGAATACAATTTTGGTATAAACATTCGTTTTGTGTTTCTACGCGGACTGTAGTCTGAAGGCAGAGAAGGTGATAACATATCGTGGGTTTAAGCTATTATTTATCGTTTTAACATACGTATATAGTTAGGGCAAGTAGCTCACGCAAGCGATCACCATCGCTCATGGACATTCACAACGTCAAAGGACTTGCAAATGCGTTGCCGGCCTTTGAGGTGGTATCTTTTGCTCGCGGTGTAGTCTGTTGTGTTACGGTGGATCTAAAGGTATCTGGAAGTACACGGATGTACCTTGTGCTTCCAGATACTTATAGATAAGATCAAGGTACACTAGCTAGTTGAGATGAATGGTGTAGGAGCTCTGATTAACGACTAAATTGGGCCTCGTATGAACAGTATTGTATTGTGCGACCGGGTCAAATTTGAAGTGTCCCTCTTAATTAGAGTGATAGTGGAAAAGGCTAAAACGCCTTCGGGAAAAGTTAACTTATCCCTTGACGTTTGCCATTGTTATACCGCATACCAAAGACAGAAAAATCTTTTTATTCGAGGAGCATAAAATGTTTGTTATTTTCCAACACAGTCTTGTTAACTGCATTGTAAAACTTTACGAACTTATTCCATACGTATCGAAAGATTCCGTCCGCTTCGACAACCTCATTACACCGAGTTACGTACAATTCAAATTCGTATTCATCTTCAAACGACGGTCACCTCAGTATACATTTCAAACATGTTTTATTCTACTTCAGAATATTAAATTAATGTTATTATGTCATTGCACTGGTAATTTTCAAATATTTTCTGGGACGTTAAAAAGAAAAAAGTATTGCATCATGATTATAAAATCTGTGATATATAAAAGCGATGACAATTTATTATGATAAATAATTAGACAATGAAAAAAATATGGTTCATATTTTTTCAAAGGACGAAAAGGGTTGCTCTCAGATATTCCAAGAATCTCATTGGCCCTACATAGCAGAGCCACGAGTTACATTTTCAAAAGTGTTTAGGAAAATGTGTGTAATTATTAAGTTGCCGGAGTAAAATAGGCCTGTTAACCTTACTCTGTTACTTTACATACCTAGTCGAGTTTGAGAATCACTAGCTGATCACCAGATTGCCTAAGATAAAACGAGTCTGTGTGTGGAACGGGTATGTAACTTTTCAATATGATATTTGTCTAGGCATCTGTCGATGGTATAGAGTAGTCATTGATATTTGACAAAAAATTATTACTTATTCATCTAACCAGGATGAAGAAATAATAATTGCGTAGCTGGTTTTACTTCCGCAACTTCATGATTAAGAAAAGTGTCACCTTGTTTTGATAGTAAAGTTTCGCAGGTAGTCGTTATCTAGAGATGGTATATCCTTATGGTCAGTAATTACGCTGATTACATTGAATTTTAATTTGTAATACAGTAGTTTACAAGCAATACTGCTTGCTGTAGATTAATTACCTAACGTCACGCCTAACTTTAATACAAAAAGCCTTACCATTTAAATCGATAGTATTCCTGCTGGTGCTATAGTGAAGTCATGGAAAAAAGTCGTTTTATTACATTCGATTGGTTTTATGTTCTATAAGTTAAAAATCCGAGGAAACTTGCTATTGAATTATTGTTGATATCCGTTAGTTTATGCTTTTATTTTTATACTATCTTACATTTGTGTTCAGCGGTTTACGAAAAGGTTTACCTCCGTTCACATTTGGCACAAGTGAGCTCGGTAAAACGAAAAGAAGAAACGAAGAGAACAAAGTGGAATAAATGCAATCGGTTTGTTATTTAAAGATACAAGGACTTAGATGTTAAATGAAATTAAATGAAGAACAATAGTTATATTGTTCTTCCTCGGTTTAAAACCAATTAAAAATATTTTAAGCCAACCGTATTGCTGTAGACAAATTTAAATATACAGTTCCAGTAAGTTATATATTAATTGAACGTTCATAGCGTTAAAAAAGCGAAACCACACATTGCTATCTGAGAGGAAAGCTCATAAATAAATACACGATCGCAATATTTGAAAAGCGTATAAATGTAAAATGTTTGCGAAAGATAACTGAAAGCGGTGGTTATTGGTTTTTCATCATGTGTGCCGTTTGTTCGTTTTCCCACCTACTCTATAAAATGTGCAAGAAACCTCGTACGTTGCTTACCAATATAGACAAAATAATAATATGCTCACTATATTTCTCATACGCAGCATATTCTACTCATGTAAAATATCAATTCATGTGGTTCCCACCTCTCTTAGAGTTTGATATAATTTGGGACATGAGAAAAAACAATTTATATTCAAATTTTATATACATGCGACTCAACGATTTAATAAAAATGAAGGTTTTGTATGTGTAAAATATTTAAAGTGTTCTGTCTTTTAAAAATTGCAGATTTAAAATAAAATAAAAGGGAAATAAATTTATATGTAGATGGTGTATCATCTACTCTTCGCCAGACTCTGAGAGCACGCTTAACATTGTTTTTAAATAAAAAAAAAGAAGTGTGCCTAGTAAAGTAAAAGATTGTCTCGCTGTGTTTCTTTTATTTTTAACACAAATTCTTGAGCCATTGTAACACATTTTGGTCTATTTTCTCTCTAGTTTCTAGACAGAAAAAGTTTTACAGTGAAATTAATGTCGTAGAAGTTTGTTTATTAAGATTTCTATTACATGACGGTCAATTTGCTAGATGTATATACCTAGTCTAGCCATAAATTCTGTTACTGGCTGTTTACATACATTAAAAAAAAACATTAATTTCAATTTCGAACATAAGCTTCTACAATAAAAAAATAGACTTCTTTCCCGCCATTATTGTATCTTTTTTGTTTAGAAATTATTTGTTTTGAAAATGGAGTGGGGCACTAAAGAGAATAGGATTGCAGTAATTGCACTGTACAAATTATTAGATTAGCCGAATGTTTGTGTATCGTACCATTCAAAGGTACATTGACACCATGTCTGTTGATGACCGTGAGAGTCCAGCCGACCGCGGTCTTCGGTCGATTCGTCGAAATCCCATAAGGAAGCAGAAAATCCTTTCCAGAGAAATGAGAATCCCACCGAGAACACTTTTTCGGATTATCAAACAAGACTTAGGTCTAGGGGCTTACCGGAGATACACAGGACATACCTTACATCAGGCACCAAAACAAAAGAGAGTCGAAAGATCAAAACGGCTGTTACTTCGATACGCAGACGAAAAACACAGAAAAATTTACTGATGGAAAAAATTTTACAATCGAGGATCACTACAACAAACAAAATGATCGAGTGTATGCACATAGCTCTAAAGAAATTTCCGAGGTTGTGGCCAAAGTTCAGCAAGGCCATCATCCAGTCATGATTTGGTGGGGTGTCTCCTACCAATGGGTTACAAAACTCCATTTTTGCGAAAAAGGAGTGAACACTTCAGCCAAAGTGTATCAAGATACCGTGTTAGAAGCGGTAGTTAAATCTCTCAACAACACCTTATTCATAAACGAAGCGTGGATATTCCAACAGGATTCAGGCCCCGGGTCATAAGGAGCGCACTACCTTTTGGCTTGAGAAAATGTTCCAGACTTCATAAAGGCTGATGATTGGCCTTCTGCTAGTCCGGACTTAAACCCTTTGAACTATAAATTGTGGTCTGTGCTAGATGACATTGCCTGCTCTAAGCGTCACCCAAATATTGAGTCGCTCAAGAAATCTTTGGAGGCAGCAGTGACCAAAATTCGATTCGTAAATCCATCGACGAATGGCCCGACCGTTTAAAAGCGTGCTGCTAAAGCTAAGGTTGGACACTTTGAATAACTAGTTAAGTACCTTAACATATCTTTTTCATTCTACATAATAACATATAATACTTTAAAATAAAATTATTTTTTTAGAAATTATCGGATATTTTCTTTGTAACAGAACTTAGCTAGACTAGGTATATCAAAATAACAAAGATATGTATATTATTATACTCCAGACATCTGACGATTGGATCGATTTGCATGTAAACGGAAACGTTCCTGTAGACTTGGAATATATTTTCTTATTTTTACATTAACTTTACTTTAGAATAAGTTCTATTTTCTAAAAAGTATGCAAACACTAATCCAAGTAGAAGGTGCAAGTAATTGAATATTTGTTTCACATTCAAGCATTGATGACGTAGAAATTATTTCTATTACTGTTAATTCATCATATATAAAAAAGTGAAGTGTTCGAAAACTACTTGCACAAATATTAATAATACTTGTCTATATCCGAAACTCTTTATCTTTATTAAATTCACGTAGATTTTATTTTAATTGGTTAATTAGTTTAGCTAGTATATATAAATAAAAAAAAAAGTATATTATGCAACATTAAAATGTTGTAATAAATACGTTTGCAATATTTGAAACACTGAAAAACGAAAACGTGAATTGTTTAAGTTTCATTATTATGCGAAATGGCTTCTGTAAACGTTATGATTGGATGGCGTTTGACTTCCCGTACAAAGCTAATAAACCGAGCGAAAATTGATGGCGGCAACTTCCTTTGTAATAATTTTCTTTTTGGGGATCATAGAGAGGGAGGACCGAGCCGGTTGGATCAAGTGTGTCTGATGTCGAGTGACATCATTGCCGTAGTGGCACATCTCACCGACGCCAACTGGCGGTGGCTTGGAGAAGTCGTTATTAAGAGGTCGGTTTAATGTCACCACCTCTGCTCCTTATCTCTCTCGGTTGTGTCGGTTTTCCGTCCCATCGGACTATGAGAGTAAAAGAAAGACTGAGTGCACCTGTGTCTGCGCAAAAGTTTGAGCACTATAATATATCCTAGCACTTGGCTGATCTCTTGTAGATCAGCCGCCGTGGTCGGAATCGGTCGGGACATTATTATTATTATTAGTGCCGCATAGTATTATTAAATACACTTTGATGTTGCGACGGTCCTAGGGTGGTGGTGGTAGTTTGTGGGATTAACTCGCCCGTTAGCCGCCTGATCAATAAAAATAAAGACATCTGCAAAACGGTCCTATCGCTTTATATAATTTCAAAAGGTGAACAAATCCCTCATGGGTCTATGTATAAGCATATTTAATAAAATTCTACAAAGTATTTTAGCCCTTGGCTCTTTTACAACGAAAATAAAAATATTTTGTCGCTTTAAGCTTTTTACACTTTTTAGACGTTTCTGGTATATAAAAACGCGTGGACTTAATTGATTGACTCGTATGTTGGATAGCTTCTACATTGTAAATGTAATAGGCTTAACATATTTATTATTATATATATTTATTGGTATTTTAAAAGAGCAAACGTTGAGTGTTTCACCTGCTCTTCTAACCAGAACTGCATTCCGAGCCGGTAGTAGCTTCCGCACGAACAAAATGTTAAAATGACGAATCAAAAGTGCTTGTAAAGGTCTATATGAACAAATATATTTTGATATGATTTGATAAATGAGTAGGACTTCATTGCAGAGTGTCTGGGGTAGTATCACTGCAGTATTGCCATCGTAATTACTCTATCCTGAACCTGTGCCCAAAAGTGTCAGACCTCCTAGCTCCTAGTGGCGGACTTGGTCTTGAGCTCCACCACTCACTACGTTTCAGCCGCGGAGTGTAGGGAGAACAGCGCATCGTAATACCGATACTCCTCTATCCCCGCGGCCCCACCACGCCACATCAGCGGTGCGGCCCCGCTCAGTCGTGGATGATAGGGAGAACGACCTACGCAATATCGACACTGCTGTCCCCCCTGTCCCCCCGCGACAAATTTTGCTGCGGAGAACAGATAGTTGTGGCCCCAAACCACTCTTAACCTATCGCTTGCAGCCAAAGTGGACTCCAAGAGCCCATTTGAAGCGCTCTCTCTGGCCAGCCCTACACCACGGGCCGGTCGTAGTTGGGATTCTTTTGGCATCGCCGTAGGTGACCAGGTCACGGTTACTAGAGCCCCTCCGCCACGACAAGGCGGAAACCCGTCGGAGGGGAAATACGCACTAACCTAATATAACCCAAGCAAAAGAACTGTAGGGTTTAAAATGGCGTCTGTGTTTTACCTTACATTTTAAAAACGCCGAAACGGATAGAGACCCGTGTTTTTAAAAAACTATATAGTTTTTAAAAAATATATAGAACTAAGTGCTTCTTTAATTTGAAATCTGAACAATTGGTAAAGTAGTAGTCTTGAGATACTTTATGATCCGTTTATAAATGAAAACGAGTATTAGGGAACATTTCACAGGGCCACCTGATGATCCCAAACTAGGCAACTTATGGGTAGAGAATCCCTTGTACTATGGAAAGCAGACAACTGATAGACAAACTTAAATATTTTAATACTTATACAGATATTTACCACCCAGGCACAAAAAAATATTGCTCAGAGAGAGCAATCAGCTCATTGCATGAATTTTGTCCTGAGTTGGATTCGAACTCACTAGAGTTCTCTCAAAGAACTCAGGACCTTCGGCTTAGTAGTTAGGGACACTCAACAATGCACCAACGATTTAGTTTTGCGAAGTTGCCAAGCTATTAGCTTCGGCGTCGCAGGTCATGGGTTCAGTTCGCAGTCGAAATTAAGTATTTATATAATTCAAATTTAACTTGTGGAACTCATCATTATTTTAAGACAGAAGAATTATAACAATAGAACTTGTTGATGGATTGCAGCCGATCTCCGGCGGCTATTTCGAGGTTCCGGGATGTCCCCATTCTCGGACAGAGCCTCGACTAATTAGGACTAGTCGGGGTTGGGGTTGGCGATGACGCCAACCCATCCCTAACCGCGGTAGCGGGGGGTAAACAATAGAACTTGAAACTGGACTAACAGCCTTTTCAATCGGCATTTTAAAGTAATTTTATATTGCTTGGCAATGGTGTAAAGGACATTCTAAATATTGCGAATATCAGTGGTGCAAACTTTGTGTGTAAACTTCCTCAAAAGAAATACATCAAGTGAATAAATAGAGTCAAGTAAATAGCTCTCGATGTTGTTTAAATATAATTCCTTATAAAGTTTAAAAGCTTGTGCTGCCAACATCAATCACTTTTAGGCAAACTGAAGTAGTGAATATTATAATTAAGCTTTTTGCTAATAACATTCCTTTTGTGTTAAGTTGAATGCTGTTGAACGGATTAAATTGTAATTGAAATTTTGATTATTTCCGAAAGCTATGTATAATTTAGTTTCTAGTGACTGAGATTTAATAATATTTTGACTATTGCTTTATTTTAAACATATTGAGTTACAGTACATTTGGTTAACGATTTATTTATTCTCAAAAGAATTACTTACAATTCACTTACATGAGAACTTGTTCTTAAATTTGTTGTTGTTAAATAATTCTAATATATGTATGTATGTTAAAATATTTGTTTAGTATTTTAGTAATAAGAAAGAAGAGAGAGGGAGAGAGATAAAATTGTAGTGTGAGAAAGTTATATTATTTAAACCACGATCGCCCCGCGTCAGGGTGCGATCTGGCTCGGCTCCCCGAAGGGATGCCAGATGCCAAGCTGTAGCAACCCTCAAAGCAACGCGCCTACGGCGGGACGATGGTGGTGTTGGACGACTGTGGAAGAGGCCCTCCCTCGTGGTCGTTAAAACGACGCGCTGAGTGGACCTCTACTCCACAGTCAGTGTCAATTTGCGAACCGCAATGAGGTTCTGGATGGCGCTTGTAAGCGCTGCCGTTGTTTCCTTGCCCGAGGAAATGGATATAAAGACATCCTCGAGAATGTCCATGAGGACACGAATCAGCTGGGGAATTGCTTCCGCAAATGCGAGCCCCTCATTCTCAGCCGGCCGATCGGCGGCGGCGGTGATGGTGACGGAGGTCCCTGCGGCCATCGGAGTGGCGATGGGCGGTTGTCGCTGCTGTGGCTGGATTTATGCCGCAGGTGGAATTGTGGCTTCTGTCCTTGTCTCCCTTTAGGGGCGGCAGTGGTGGCGTTTTGGGGCGGCGGAGGTGGTGGAATGGGAGTGGGGCGCCGGGTTTGCGACTGGGCTGCCGCACCGTCCTGCGTCCTCTTCCTCTTCAACCTTTTCCTCTTCCCCCTCTTTTTCTTCTTCGTAGCCACCTGGTCGCGAGCAGTTGACTCGTTTGCCGGCAGGATGAGGTTGGTGGAGGAGGTACCCTCCGCTGGCTGTGTTGATACTACTGGAGCGGGTACGGGCGCGTGTACATGCGGAGAGGGGGAAGGGTCGCTTCCGTCTGGGGACGCGGGGGTTGCCTAGAAGGCGGAGAAGGTAGGATGAGAGGTGGCAGTTTGATGCCACGGCTCCTGGCGACACGATGCACGATGGCGCAACGCCGGTCGCTTGCCGCAATTGGCGCACTTGGGCTGTCCTACGTGGGCACTCACCAACGTTGTGTTCGCCCGCGTAGCGCACGCAACGCAGGTGTCGATGGCAATAAAGGAGTGGCCTAACCCCTAGCAGTGGTGACACTGCGCGGGGCCGCCCTTGCCGTGCCAGGCCTCAATTATGATACCCGGCATGCATAGGACCTCCGTCACCAAGGCGAGGACTTTTATCCTCGTGAATTTCCTCGGAGGAGGTTTGCGGCCTGGGGATCTTGACTCGCACCATTCTCGTCACGCGATTAGGTTCCCTAGATGCCATATCCCTAGGCGCCGCAACAGGAAATGCAGCGCGCGGCGCTTTTCGGTCCCCAGGTCGTGGTATCTGGCCTAGCGAGGGCTGGACCGGAGTCACTTGCTGCGTGAAGATATCAGGAGCAACAATGACCCGGTCCTGCCACCTCGTGGGTCGAGGTTTCGGTAGTTGCGGGGAATTTGGTGTTCCCCGCTCGTCCGCCATGGTGGTGATCCCGGAAACGCAGCCGGAGTGAGACTCCAGCGCGTTCTAGGTTGCGGACAGGCAGTGGCACTGCCATAGCAGTACTTCTTCCCATCCGGTCCCTTTGGAGACCAAAGGTTCCTTCGGCTTTGGATGAGGTAGTGCTGGGCGGAGCTTTATGCTGGGTCGTATCCGTGTTAAAGCCTTTCAGGCCCCCACCACGGAACCCCTTTCACAGAAAAAGGGGGAAGAAATAGGCAGTGGTGCGGTGCCGCTTGGGTAAGTGAGACGACACCCATTTTCTTGCTGAGTGCGGTCTAGAATATAAACAAAAACAAACTCCTTCTCGACAGTTCCAGTTTAGTTTAGATGTCGGATTTCGGTATTAACAGACAATTCAATTTACCAATACTCTACAAAAATGTAGATCGTACTTGTAACGTGTATAAATTGTAGCCAAAAACTTGATAAATAACCGAAAAAATTATATCGGTACTTTTTCACTACCTAAACTTCAGTACAATAAATAGTATCTTATCCAAAAACAATATCAGCCTGTTGTATAAAAAATTATAATCACAACATAATAAACTTAATCGAAACTATTAATCGATGTTGACTTTATAAAGAATTGAACTTTTACAAAGAAGGGATTCTCTCGTCACCTAATCCAACATGGAGGTACTTTAAGAGATTAGCCACGGCCTAGATGCAATGTAGAACCTTTATTAAAACATGGGTTTCGTTGTATATATGCATATTCTCAAATACGTATGGTGAAAAAAACGTTAACACGCCTATTTGTCAAGAAATGTATCACGACCCTTTTAGGACAAAAACGAGGATCGCTCTTGTTATTATTAAAAATAGTGTCTTATCAGGGCTGACAAGCGAGCAGCCTGATGGGTAGTGATCACCGCCGCCCATGGACATTTACAGTATTACAAAAGTCGTAAATGCGTTGCCAGCCTTGAAGGGGGGAATTTTTGAAAGTGAGAAGGAGGATAAG
>DWHO01002707.1:0-12928 GCA_018247575.1 Eurytides lysithous rurik
AGTATACATGTAGTGAGCCTTTAATGTTTTAAAATTTAATTAAGAAATTTCTTTTCCAATTTAAGTTTTATACAAAAATTAAGTAATATAAAAAATACAAATACTATTATAAAATCGATTTTTTTCGACTAACCAAGAACAATTTTGTCTATGCTGATAGATGACCATAGAATATGTGCTGTTTTTTAATCTATGTGTCTTGTCGGCGCGTCAGCGCGTCACTTTCATTACGCTAATCCGCCATTTTGTACGTAGCTGGCGGTGATTCAGGGTTCGCTTTCCCGGTTAAGTGTTTATTGCGAGAAAAACCAAGAAAACTTTATATAAATTGACTTTGTTTATTGACTGTGAACAAAACAAACCATACTGTGACATAATTTTGCTACTATACGTTGTGCTTTCGTGATTTGTGAGTGCCCTGTAACTGGAGCGCGTGGCTGGTGATTCTTTGTTGTTGGATTCAGCATTAAAACGGTAAGTTTTCCCTAATTACTAATTTAATGACTGAATAGAGACATTAGTTGGTGTTAGCCGCTAGTTCCATGCCACTTAGCTTGTTATTGTCCGTAAGATTATTGAAAATGTGATAGCGTCATTTTAATGGTGTCGAAGCGGCTCTGTGCAGTGGTCTAGTTGACGGGCGACGACATATTCGCCGACACCACCGACGCGTCACAAATTCACGGCCGTAGAACCGTGCGGGTCATGACTTTCTAGAAACTACTAATTTTTGGGTTGAGCTTAAAGATTAACGAGCACGCGGTGCTTCTAATCGGCGCGTATTGGGACGCCGATGACCTACTTACTTTAGAAAGTTAGCGCATTTCTGAATACTTTTGCGTTCTTTTATTGAAGTTGTTGTCAGTTGTGTGGAGTACGTAAATTCTGAGACTTGTTTATATAAAAAGAAACATGCTCAAAATTGTAAGCCCAGAAAGTTTAAAATACAGTGTTAGTAACAATTTTTTTTTGGGAAAAAGCTATAGCCTTAATGCAGATTCGTTGATACTGAATTTTTAAAAAGTTGAACATTTGGATTGTTTTAATTTTATGTAATGGCACTTTAATGATTTATAATATTTTAAATTAAAACAATCCACATTGAACACTCAAAAATATTTTATTTATTTTTATTATTTTTTTTTCGCAAAAAAAAATTTTTTTTTAAACAAAATATCTGTTTTAATTTTTCAACATTATATAAGATGTTATAGTATCAAATACTATTCTTAAATTAATTATATTTGTAATAATAAAAGGAAATGCAAATTTATTATATGAAAACAAATTTTAATTTCTCCATCGATTCAACATCAAATAGATATACTTACAACTTCTCTAAAGTTAAATTAGTCCTGACTTCTCATTCAACTTAGTTTGAATTGGGTAAAAACTTTGAATGGATTTCATTGGAAAGTTTTTGCCTTTCATTATTTACCTATTTAGTTTTGTGTTTGTTTTCACTTGTTGGCTTTGGTCTTGTTGGAATTTTTTTTTCAAAAGTTTCTTTAGTTTTACCATCAAAGTTTGTTTCTAAAGCTGTTTATACTTGTTTAATAAATTAGAAGTTTGTTTCAACTGGCTTAGTGTTATACACACAGTATATTAATTTTTGTACTATCTTATAAATTCATTTAAGTGCACTTTTTTATATCACTGATATTGTTAATATGATTATATTTTAGACTTAAATAATTTAATATCTAATGAAATTAAAGTTAACTTCATAGTTTGATTGTTAATAAATTAAATAAAAAAGTGTGATGTGCAGACTACTAGATAAATAAATAATATATTCCAATGCCATTCACACTTTAATTACCATTTTTAGATTGTTATCACACAAAAGGTATTTTGCTTGATTATTTAATGTTTCCTTTTTATGAATTGAAGCTATTGTAATGCAAATTTAGTCTCTAATCCAATAACATTTTAGCATATTTATAATGCGCTTAATAAATAAGGTTTTTTCATTCTCTAGGCAATATTTTCCTACTCTTCAATTATTATCAGCATTTATAAGTAGTCCTAAGTTTTCTGTAGCCAAAAATATATTTAATGTTTGGGATGGTACTTAATATATAACATTTATAAATATTTTTGTACAATCTTAAAATCATTGCATATATTAAGTTATGTATTTCAGACGATTGTTATCGGATAAGCAACTTTCGCAATGTTACTTATGTAACACAATACCTATGTGGTGGCCGCGGACCGACACCACAGCGATGTCGTAAACATTTCACTTATAAGGTCCAACTCCACCTACCTTCCTGCTAGGGTTGTCCATAAAATTTATTTCCAATAATAGATATTATTTTATATAATATATTCAAAGTCTAGTTACCAAAGTTTTGCTTTCTTTTACTCACTTACTACTCTCTAGAACTCTCAAATAATTTTTTATTACTAAATTTACTTTTACACGTTATTTCGCAACCGGATTTTGTTGTCATCGTCACAAAGCTCGTGATTTAAAATTAGTAGGTATGTCGTGAAAAAACATCCATTTAACATATAAGATAGTTAAGATACCGTTGGATTATGTTTTAATGAGTATCCATAAAAATTGTTAAAACTTAATATACTTTTTTTTTTTAATTTTTTATAATCATATTTTTTTAATCTATGCACTAATACGTGAAGTGAAACATCGTATCTTTTCATACAGCCTGTTGCACTCACGGTGTGGGATAAAATTTGGTAGGATTGTACTTTATATAGAAAGCAAAAGCATACACAAAATATATAGAATAAAAATTGTAATGTTACTAATGGCAGTTAAATGACGTCAGAGGAGGGTCATGATAGCAATAGGTACATTAAAACTATTTGTTCTTTACTACTATTTATGTCTTTGTAAATTATCACAATAGAGATACATTCGACCATGACGTCACCTAGGCTTAAAATTGCACACTATCAAATTTCATGCATAAGAGTTGTATACTCGTACGTCAGCATTTATCAACTCTTATCTGCTGTTGTTTTCATTTCGTTTTTGGCTGTGTTACTATCTGTACTGAACTTTTGTACGTAATCAATCAGACTACTATACGCCACATAAAATCTTTTTGCTCGTAAGTTTTCGTCACGTAGATGTTCCATGATGAAGGAACATAATAAATAAGTCACTAACTTTTGTATCAGTTGTCCAAGTACCCTTCGACATTTAACCTGCGTTTTTGTAATGACCACACGATTGGTCATTACAAAACGAAATATGAAATAAATCTTTGTTATTTCAGTAGAAATGCCCAATTAATTGGGTATAGTTACAAATATGTCAGCAGCAGTGAGTGATAACTTTATTCAAAAATATTTAGTAAAACGTTAAACAATATTAAGTCATAGATATATATTTAGGCTTTAAATGTATATGTCATTCATTTAAAGCCTATCTATTGGATGATGTTAAATCGGCTGGAAACTGGGACAGTTACGATAAATTGATTGTTGGACACCCTTACTTACGATGTCTCGCTTTGTATTTGAATCTATGCGTGTTACCAGGGTTGTCGATACAAGTTATTAATTAAATTATTTTTGTTTAAACATACTCCTGTTTATATGGAATATATTTAAATATTTATATAATAATAATATAAAATAAAAAACGTTTTATAGTTGCGTTTAGTGGTAAGAGCGGTTTTAGAAAACCCTCACCACAACGAGTAGGTTTAAAATTTGACAAATCTATAATGCCTATTATAATGATGATGTCAATTTAAATCCTTAAATTAAAACCGAACGGTGTCTTTGATGTTGTTTTAAATTTATTCCGTAACGAAACCTGTCGAGGTGAGCATTCGTTAAATCGTTTTCGTATGTAAAACGTCGAAATAAAGTATACGAATGACACTGACCGCTGCTGAATTCTCTGCCAATGTAAAACCTGTTTCTCTTTATACATAATTGTGATGAAACAGCTTACATTGAAGCGCATTACAGTGTGAATACATTTCACATGCTAAGTAGGGGAAGGAAAGTATCCCAAGGCTTTTAATAAACGGTGACGGATAAAGTTATGAGGCGTGTTTGTTTCTTTGTTGTGATTGTAATTTTATGGAGCTAATCTATTTTTCCTTTTTTTTTATCTTTATGTCCTTTCTTTGTTAGTCAAAATAGTCTAGTATTAAAGTTTTAAATATTTTTTTATTATATGATTATAAGTATCCATATTTAACTTTACTTTTTACACATTAATTAAATAATTTTTTACTTAGATGATTTTATACATATTACCAAAAGCGGTGTTCGTCGTGCTTCAGAATGGATCGAGTAAAATACGTTTCGCGTCCGTAGAATTCCGCGCGATATTTCTCGGTAACTATTGGCCTGATGTATGCACAGACCGCATCCGTCCACGTATACACACACACACACACAACTCACACTCAAACACGTATCTGGTGTGTCCACGCACACGGGCACTGTGACGTTTACACTGACGCCAATGCTGTGTGCACAAACACACACGCATACACTCAAGCGCCCCTAACGACCGGCTCGGCCTCTCGTCGATCGGGTATCGATTGCGGCCGTTTTAAATACGCTGCGTTTTTTTTTCCTCCTCCCCGCAGAGTATAATCGTTAGAATGCGAGATGTGTTCGGAGAATTAGTGATATTATTAAATACTCGGACCACTCCGATGCCTCTCTTGAACCGTTAGAAGTGAGTGGAGATTTTGATTAGGCACTTTGACATTGCAGTTGTGAGAAATCGTATATGGCTTTTGGTGACGTTATTGTTCTGGTGTTTAATCTAAGATAAATAATTCCTTTTTAAACGATTATTACGTTTTCTTATTCAACCTTTAATGTTGGTGTTCTTTGAATGGTTGTCTTTCCTATTCGGAATTCTTATTCCATTTCTTCAACATGTGTGATTTCGTTAATATTGAAATAGGCTGGTATTTATCTATTTATTTTTTATTGCATAAACTATTTTGCCTTGCTCTCTAATAAAGAACTTAATGCCGGCATTGTTTATTGGGAAAGATAATGTTGAGGTAGTATTATGTTTGGACAGGCCCGTTGGTGTAGTGGTTAGTGTTCCTGACTGGTCGTGGGTTCGATTCCCACCCAGGACAAAATATTTGTGCGATGAGCATAGATATTTGTTCTGTGTCTGGATGTTAATTATCTATACAAGTATATATTTAAAAGTATATAAGTATATCAGTTGTCTGATAACCATAGTTCAGGTTCTGCCTAGTTTGGGATCAGATGGCAATGTGTGAGATGTCCCATGACATTACTATTATTATTAAGTAAGGACCACCGCCCACAATTGGATAAGTAATCATAGTGACCTTTGCATAATTATTTCATCTATCGGACGATACCGAAAACTATAAATACAGATCCTTCCCGCGTCTTCTCATGCTGATGTTGAGTTTGGGTTTTTACTTTGTCCTGGATAAAAAGTTTAAGCGAACGAAATCGATTCATTGCAATGTGAAAGAAGGTAAAATCGATCAATACATATGAATTGATTTATAATACGAGTAAGGATTACTTTAACGCCTATCTTCCGTATGCTATGTTGTATGTATACTGGGTGTGGTTGTAATGCTCTTGTTATTATTGTTCTTCCACTTCTCTTTCAACCCCCTGATTTCGTAGTGGTTTAGCTGGCGACCCCTCCAAATGCTATAAGGTTGTTGCTGTTGCTACAATCCCGACAGGGACCAGATCTTTTGTGTACAAATGTTATAAGCTTGTATATTAATATAAATTACAAACAACTGTTATGAATATAGATGTTTTTCGTGTCCATGGTTTGTTGTGAAAATTAATACATCCTACTGCAGGTTTTTTTTTAATCTTTTAAAGTGTACCACAATAAATATACGACGTTGGTAATACACTTATATAATGGACATAATGCGTAGTATTTTATAAGTCACACACATTTGAGCGTGTAGGTTCCGCGCTAAGTAGTTTACCTACCATAATCGGCGAATCGTTTTGTTCAAATACAATTACAAATGCAAAAAAGAAGAAAAAAAAATACTACAAATATACATCAATTTAGAGAATGATTCTTGATTTCTACTTAAATTTAAGTAAATACGATGTTATGTCGACTTGTGTTGCTTTCCCATCTCCAACAGGGAATATATTTGTTTTTGATTTAATGCATATAAACGATTATGTATGGTAATATATGTGATTTTACCACTTAAAATATAATAGGAATAGCTCGATAATAAAAAAACAACAAAGCAACAGATAGGTTTTTTTTGGCATGAACGTAGTACAAGCAATTTTAGAAAAAAAAAATTCTGTAGCCAAATAGATCAAATGAAAACTTTTAAATGAAACGTTCGTGGTCAAAGAACGTACGGTCCCATGACCGTAAATGACTGTAACGACGGGAGATTATATATTATATAGATGTTTAAAATACAATGCGATGCAATCTGTTAATTTCATTTTATGTGAAGAATTTACCTAAATAGAGAAAATTCTAAAACAACAAAGAAAGAGAATTAAAATAACCAGAGCTCTAGTATGTAATCTCTAGTCTGGAAGTAATAGCGTCATCAAAAGACACCCGATATGAGGAAAGACCGAGTTTACTAATCTTATCTATTTGCTAGCTAATAAAGCTTAAAAAACCAGCACGTACGTTGTAGTATATTTAGAACTATGTCCTTAGTATAGGGCTCTTACCTATTTTAATATGGACGATTTTCTCGAATTTGGGAAAACCCATATCGGTTTTTAAAATCCGTTCTATGGAGAGACGTTATTTTGGCATATAGGTTTCTTCTAAATATAACTAATAAAAACTTTGAGTAAAATGAAAATAAAAGCTTACTTTATTGATTTTATTCTGAATGATAGATTACTTTAGTTTTTGAGTTAAGTTAGAAATAGTTATTTAAGAAATCGTAAAACGAATATTTACGTAGAAACTATCAAAATTGGCTCTTATATGGATAATTATTATATGTATTTGCCAGTATATGAACATATCTCGTGTTATATCCTTACCAATAATTGCGAAATATCAGTGTGTTTCTTAACCACCGACTCGAATTACAGTCCGTGTAATGAGAGAAAAATGCGAGTACCGTGTTATAGGGAGGATACCTATAACACGGTACTCGCATTTTCTTATAACGGGAATACTCCTACAACGCGTTTTCATATAACGCGGAACCAATCTACCGTGTTATAGGGGGGGGGGGATTACCGTACTATTACGCACGGATCTCGCTAATTGTATGCGTTAGCGATTCCCCGTGTAAATGTATGTGCATAATTGCAATGCAAAACTTGACACTCTTTATGATCATTTTTCTGTCGGCGGCTCTTTTGCGCTAGTAAATTAGTACCGTCTCCACTACACGGTGGCGTTATACTGATGATATTTATGATATGACACACCGGCTGATGCCTTACAAATACTCTTATAAATATTCCGATCTGAAAGTGTTTTCGTTGGTTTAAACTCCTTTGACGCTACGCTACTGTTTATTAAAATTATTGGTTGGTTAAACATCAAATTTTCCAAACTCGTACCTTTAAAATTATTCTCTATCCACAAGAACCGGCTAATATATCGTTAGTACAAAATCAAATTATCTCTGAATTACAACTAGTATTTAGTTGTGGGAATTCGGGAACACTTACCCAATAACGTTATCAAAGACAGTATAATTTTAGTCGCTTTAAGCTCTATTGTACTGCGGACTGTTATTGTCTCCCTCTGGGGGTGGGAATTCATCTCCCGAAAACGGTGGATAGTGGGTAGGGGCGGGGGGGTCCACCCGCTCATGACCGACCCATTAAAATCGTAATTACTGAACGGCTTTGCGTATTGTTATTGTTCGAAATGATTTCGTATTGATTATGAAAATAGGCCCGACGACCGTCGATCGCATGATGTTTTAATTGCGTTGCGGCTTTCCGATTCGTAATAAGTTGTTATTTGGATACACAAATCGAAATATGTTTATTTAATTAATTAATATTTTGGCAATACTATTTTGATTGACGTAATTTTTGTAAGCAATTATTTTGCTTAATTGTATACGCTATAAGGTAAGGTAAGGTGTTGGGTATAAGTGGTAAAACTCTTGCAGAGTCTCCCTGCGGTGGTACCACAGCAATACAAGCAGTAATGTGTGAGCATTACTCTGTTTCATTTTGGAGGACAATATTGCCAGCATAATCATTGGGTATATAGAGCTGTTAAGATGTTAATCAGATTTATCTGGCTGACGAACGGAGCGTAAGGACAAGAAGTACAATCTGTAGGTCACTGTGTCGTTATGGGCCAGAGTGTCACTTACTATCAGGCGCGCTAGTGCACCTCTCGTCACTTTATCTCCTACAAAAAGGCAATACAGTTTGATTGTATTGCTCACTGTTTTTCCTTTTGATGTGTTCTTAAAGCGATCTCCTAACCGCTAAAATGAATGCGTTCTTCGTTGCATTGTTGTGATGGATAGACGTCTGCTGGATAACTAAGTATCCGCCCTCCCTCTTCCTTCTTAATTAACCTTAACGGCAGAAAAGGTACCGGTCACTATTATATGAAGAGCACTATGTATAAATGTACCTTTAAGTTTTTTCTTTTTCTTTTTACGGCAGTCGGCGTGAACTTTTACGATTTTTTTGCAAGGGAGGGTGGAGACGTACGCTGCGGCTGGTTGCAAGGAGGTCTTAGACCCTCGAGTGCCCTCGGACGTACGGCTAGGACGCCTTCCCCGGATGCGGAGAGATATGACCCCGTTTCGTCCCCTCCGATTGACGTAACGCACTTATTAAGGTCCCCGCCGGGCGTTTTTTTGGCCGGAATTGGCACTCGACTTTGATTTATGGAAGTTGAACTCTCCTCGTTTCATTTGAATTTCTCGCGTTGAATAAGTTTTTTTTTTAATAATACAAAAAAGGCAAGAGATTTACTTTTAATTGTATTGTTTGCGAATACGACACCTTGATTGACGAAGTATAAATGTTTTACCGACGTCGTTGCCTCAAAATACTATTTTAAATTCCCGACATTCAACCTTTTTTCGAAGTCCATGGTCACGAGACAGTCATTGAGTATATGATAATTTTTTTTTATAAAATGTAATTACCGACTTCATATAAATTATACTTAGTTTTAAGCACATGTTCGCAGTACACAGTGAAATCAGAATTAAATTTCTGAGGAAACATTAAACTTCTAAGAAATCCTTGTTTACAACAAAAATATGCATAATTCAGGAAAGCTCTAAAACTACTCTCTAAATCTAACTAAAGTTTATATGGGTATCACACGATGAGTAGCAGATTTTAAATATAATTAGAATCATCAAAATCGGTACACCCAGTAAAATTTTATGAGGTAACATACGAAAAAATGCAGTCGAAATGAGAACCTCTTTTTTTGGAATCGGTTAAAAATAAGATTTATCACGGATATATTTTACCAATTATTTAACTTTATGAATTTTGCAAATGATTTGTTGCTTTTCTTGCTTGCGCACACATTTGTTTCAAAGTTTCCCGAAATTTACTACAGGTGTAAACCGTGAAGTTATCGCTCCCGAATGTCGCCAACTATCTGTATAATGTGCAAAGTTGAAATTTCGCCATAACAATCTCGCGGGACAAATATCCCGAAGTTGCGAACTCGCTTTAATTTCTGCATGCAAATTGTCAAAGTTGGACATAAGTTGGTTACGATTGCCTATTCAAAAGTAGAGGGTAGACGAACAACGTTGGAACTAGTGTTGAAGAAAGTTAATTTGCTATTGTCAGCAGTCCAAAATTTTCATTGTTTTTTATTTTGTTCCTTTGTTTCTGCTATATCGATAACCTTCATCAATATAACTATCAAAAACGTAATTATAACACTAAACTTAAACACACACATACTCATATAATCTATGTACTACCATTTCATAACAAAAACACGTAGCTAACATAAAACATTCTTACTCTCTTCGGGAATTGATAAAGTTGACAATTAATATTATTTTTATTACCATTTTCACTTGTTTATTTATTTTTAAATTCCGCTGTTGCGAATAAGGTAGTTGAAGTAACAAACACGTCTTCCGACTTAAAATACCACAATGGGTTCAGGTCGCAGTGGTGTTTTTACTATTTTGACTAATATCCAAGTCGCAACAGACGCACTCATTCCGATTGTTTACGACACTCGGGCCAGTTTACGCTCGGCGTAGAACGATTTACTGTTCAATACGGCACACGTATATTACACGTACGTACAGAGGCATGTAATATTTCTCCGTGTGTCGTTCACCCTGTGTCGCGATATCGAGCGTGGTTGTTACATTGTGGCCGTCCATCGCCGTCACTAAGCCTGTGACGACAGATCAGCGATATCGTTTTACTATTTTCTTGTCGCCGGACAGTGGTGCTTTTATGCGAGAGATGGAGGAGATAAATGAATTTAAAAGGGGCTAAAGAGATGTGCGATTATCGTGCTTAGCAGTAAGTTTCGGATCTATGCCTGTTCTGTTTAGAAAAAAATAATGTCTATTAATGTACGTACGTATAAGACAAGGGTGTAAATGTTTCCACTAATGGTATTAAATGGAAATATGTATCTTTAATTATGCCATTATTTACGTTTTGAATAATCATAGTATTGTTGATTTAGCTATGGAAAAGTTTGTGAAATGTGTACGCTCGATCACTAACTTATTTCTCATGAATAAATATTTATTATATTTCAAGAATATGACATATACATGATTTGAAACACTTGTCCATGTCGACAATAAACATACTGGTAGACCAATTATTGATTTGACTTCTCATATAATGAAATTACATGTATTTATTACAAACCGTAGCTTTTTAATAAAAAGGTGAACCGTAAGCGTATTGAACATTACGCGCATCTCTTGAAAGTCAATTACAAAATACATTAAGGTGCACGCTCTGAATACTTAATAAGCCGATATTCCTTTTTAGTTAAGTTATCTCAACTTTGATGTTCTTGTTCAAACGAAAACCTTATTCAGAAACGATTGAATTTTTAAACGATTCTGATTCCATCCATTCTTAAAGGCCAACGAGGCCGTACGGTCTATTATCGCAGACCGATGCAATATAATGGAATCTACCTAGCGAGAAGCGCAACTGGGGGTCTGCTGCTTTTGGATTTGGCAGGTGTCACATGGCATTTACCACTCCTCTGGTGCTGCGGGGTTGCGCAAAGAAATTTGTTTTCAATTTTTTGACGGTATGCTTCCCATAATCGTGTGGTGCTGCTAGTTTTAATAAGTTTATCGTTTTGCTTGGATCCATATACGTTATTTTATTTAGGAGAGAGATTTAATAAAAATGACGTTAAATCGTTATTGTACAATAGCGAATCCGTGTGTAGTAGTAGAGGTATCTTGCTGCGCTTGCATTACTAGTTCTTGGTGTTATACGAGATGACGATAAAGTATTAGTAATGGAACAGTTTTCTTTTTAATTTGATTTTTTTTATTTTTTATTTAGTAGGCGTATACGAGCAAGCGGTTCACCTGATGGTAAGCGATTACCGCCGCCCATGGACATTTGCGACATTACTGAAGTTGCAAATGCGTTGTCAGTCTTTAAGGGGGTAAATTTTAAGAGAGGGAGGGAGGATGATAGAAGGGGAAATGGAAAAGGAGGAGCGAGAGCAAGAGTAAGAGAAGGAATAAGGGGAGAGAGGGGATAGGCCACCGGCCACCTCACTCACCGGACGAAATGCGGTTATCTGTTCGAAAATAAATATCTCAGTCCTGAGAAGAACAGGTGAAGGAAACTTAGTCCCACTAAGTTTCCTTTGCCTGTTCTTTGTTGTTAATTCTTTTTTTTTAATTAACGATATAACACAGTAAAACATCGTGTTATGAACCATTTTATGGGTTATAATATGTTGTTACATATTATGTCAAGGGCCTTATTGTATAGAAATTTTTCACGTTGCTTGTTAAATAAATTGTGACATTTTTTTATGGATTGTTTGGATTTTTTTATCTATGTAACGTTTTTCTATAGATTTCTTATTGGTATCCGATAAGGGTCCGACTCAGAAAAAGCCAGTAAAGTTGTAACGGAATAATTATTGGCTTGTTATCTATGAACGGTGAATAGGTTTAATTGATATGGCATATAGATACAGACAGAATCGTTGTCCATTTAATAGATATGACATTATTGAGTTCACCTTGATTACGTGTGTTATGTAGTTAGTTGCTATTTATATTAAGCTTTAATGTTGTTTTGAAGAGAAGACATTGTAGTTACACGCAGTTCGTACTAAGATTTATAAACTAAACTATGGAATTCCTAAAATGTTTTCATAATATGTGTGTAATCTATACGCTAAGAGACTTTTTACTCCTTCTACGCATACATAAATTTTCTTTTTCGTTTCTTTATCGGTGACAAATATGTTTTTTTTGCGATAAATTTTTCTAGTAAGCTTTTCTAATACAGTTAGATCAATACATTTAGCTTTCATTAGTTTTTATTACCAAAACCATTGACATATTATAGTTTTAAAATTATAGTCCATGTGTTAATAAACTTGGATTTTGATAACTGGTTGTACCTACTTGTGCATTTTTAAATAAATATGCATGAATATTTTTAAATAATTCTAATAAGAATTTGTTGATCACTCAATCGTAATATATTTGATCCTTTTTTTATATTTGCATATACATATTTAGAATTTTCTAAAAACGATACTTTTTATTTAAAAAATGAGCTTTTTGCATACAGCATAAAAGAGAGTCGATATTATGTCATTGAAATTTTTATATTTGTGTTTTATTTAGTTATATGCGAAAAACACAACAAGAGAAAAGGGAGACAAAGTAAGCAACACTTACTTACTTAACAGCCTATATATATCCCACTGCTGGGCACAGGCCTCCTCTATACAGAGGGTATAAGGGCATAG
>DWHO01002708.1:0-12927 GCA_018247575.1 Eurytides lysithous rurik
GCGTAATATTCATTTTGTAAGCTGTAGTTATTTTCTCCGACTGGGGAAGTATGCAACGGGTATTGGCAGTTAGTAGAACTAATTAGCCAAGCAGTAATTTGTAAGCACTTCTGTTTTTTAAATTGGACAAATCGACAAAAAAATCGAGATTAGACAAACGAGCAAGCGGCTCACCCGATGTTAAGTGAAAACTGCCGCCCATAGACATCTGCGACACCAAGGAGTTGGAAGGACAATATTACCAGAGTGTAATTACTGGGCAGAGAGATAGACCATTTTATATCTCTAGGTGACAAGCGTAGCGCAGTTTAAAGCAGTTTTAATGTACTGTGTAACATCTCTTAAATAGCTTAAGTCATTTCCTAAAAAAAAGTAAACATACAAAAAATTTCAGGCGATTTCAGAACCTTATCTTTTTCGAAGTCGGTTAAAAATAATACTTTTGTTTTAAATTCTTTAATACAGAAGTTTGAATTATGAAGTACACTGAAAAATGTTTGATCTAGACACTTAGAAATTTTCATTGTCCCGCCGTGTGATGTACCATTGTTTTATTCTTTAGTATATTTAATAATCATATATTACGTTTGTAATAGCTTTGATATTTTCTTTACAGGTAAGCCGGTTGAAAGATGAAAACCCTTTTTGTTGACGCATGCAATAACTACCTTGTGTTGTTTGCGGTTTTTTGATTTAAGGTAAGGTAATACGTCAAAAACTATACATCCCTTATTGTTTCTGTTGTAAAATTTGTAATAATAAAACTATATATTGTTACCTATTAAATTTTGTGTTATAAGTTATAAAAAAAGGTCCCTGGATACATCACATGTATAGGTGATACAAATATTGATTACAACTCGAACTACGTTGCTCAATGTAAACAAATTAAAAGCTTTAATCACAGCGTTGTACGGCGTCAAACTAACATGTCTCTTTATATGGCCTTGATGATGATTAATATTTTGTATTACTTCCTTGTGTTGAAGTATGAATAAATACTTAATGCCCATAAAATATGAGCTCACCTCGCACCACGCGAAGATGTCCGGGAAAGTACTAAATTCTGTCGCTTTCACTCGGGAAGAAAATTTTCTTGCTGCGACATAATCACTTGCTTTCTCAGTTACAGCTTTCTTCGAAGCGACATATTTCAAAAGTATAGTAATATTATATCGACAATACCTCAACAAAAACTAGTTCTTTTAAAGCATAATTGTTGGTGTGTATGATCGCATCTGTAATAAACTGTTCATAGCTGCGAGAGGTCGTACTTGGAGATGGTAATTGACGGTTAACTAAAGCCATTTATATAAATCGGTAAAACGTTTCTGAGGCACATTTTTTTCTCTTATGTTCGATAATGTGATTGCTTCCAGATTGTATATGAAGCTTCTACAGGCACTGATCCGTGGAAAGTTTTCCTTTCGATTACTATTAATAAACCAATTAGTAATATATGACATGTGGACATGGACGTTAATTCAAACGATGTTAAATAACTAGTCTTAACTTGTTACTAGTTAGGTGTTAATCGAATAGCACAAGACGGTCCTCAGCCTTTTTAAAATATACTTACATCAGAATTGCTATTGGGTTCTTAAGCGTGACTTCCTACACATATCTCTTTCTAATCTCAGCACCGCCATCGCCGTAGAGCGAAAGTGCGCTTTAAATAATTTTAGCGAGGATATTGTTCACAGCGTGCGATCGTCTCGAGACCCTATATTGTACGACGCTATGCCCCATTGTGTTCCGAAGAACGACTAGCTTCACCTGCTAAAATAACAATAGGCTATTTAAAATCTTAAGGCTCCGTCTTTAAGGGTCAACTTCGCCTGTATTGTTTGGTCAAGTCTGTTATATAAAAAGGAGTACGGCGTGCCACGACGATGCAATCGGTACGAATATCCGTACCTTACTTTCGATGCCTTTTCAATGGCATCGTCTCGAATGGGAGGGTTTTTTTGTAAATAGGACTTTCGTTTTCGTTGACGCATTTGTTAGTAGTATACTGATTTGGCTGTAGAACTGTTTATCTTTCGCCAAGCAGTAACACATCTTAAGAGTCCGATCGATCTATTTCAGGGTGAAAACAATAGTAGAAATATTGATTAATAGTGTCTATTATTTAAGGAACATTATAATTATTATGATACTAATAATAAAATAATCGGCACAAAAGGCAAAAGGCCGGTTGCAACCGGTTGTACCTCTCTGATGGTGTCGAGTTCTATTATTTCACGGTCTAGAGAGTGAAATTAGCATCACGAGCAATTTCGGTCATCGCTCCTCGGTTATTGGTAATTATTTTCTTCTGTTCGCCTTAAGTGTTCCGTACATATATCCGTGGTGCTGCTTGCACATGCTTACGATAGGCGTTTGTTTATTTTCTAGCAAGTAAGATACGTTATTAAATATAAAAAATTAATGGATTTTATCGCAGTGTCAGTTTTAGTATTCTGACATTTCGAATAATTTACAGCGCCTAAGGTTTTGGGACAGACTAAGATGTTAGACTTCGTAATAGCGCCGATTTTATTTGTATCATTAATCGAAATTTTATTTGTCCGTTTGTACTTTTGCACTCAGCAATGAAACAACGTATCTTTAAAGTTTTGAGCGTGGGTGAAAATTGTGGCATGGAGGGTGGCGTGGGCCACTTTATCTCTGAAAATAAAAATCTATTTTTATTTATTAAAAATTATTGGGAATAAAAGTCTCTAGCAAAGTAAAACTACTGTTTGTTATGGTGATGCGATAACTGCGAAACCATTAGTACTAATTTAATGACAAATATTTGGATTATACTAATTCCTATCAAAGTGTACAATGTATTCGAGCCAGCTAATTATAATAAATTTATTGTTTTTTGACTTGTTACGGTGGTAGAATCACGGCTCGGACCACGACCGCACAGAAAGTAGGTGTGAAATGGAAGTGTTTATGTTTCCGTGATACGTCTGGTAAGTGAAGTGGCCGATGGTTCACTCACCTCTCTCTCCCTCCCAAGAATTCGCATTATTAAGGACAGCAACGGATCCATATCAATCCTTTGATACTGCGAATGTCCATGGGCAGTGGTCATCGCTTACCATTAGGTGACCCGCTTGTTCGTCTGCCATCTACTCCATAAAACACGGGTCGGCAACCTTTTCTTATACAACGACCGCAAATGTTATGAGAATGTTGGCACGGGTCATAAATGTTATTAGGATATTATCAGTAGCAGTAGCTGTACTGGTTTACGGGCCGTATGCGACCCGCGAGCCGCTGGTTGCCGACCCCTGTCATTAAACATCGTAATCATTGAAAGTCAAATTTGCCAATATTGAAATCAGTGGACACAATTACATTTGTAAATGGTGCAACTTATTTAAAAATGTAAAATGTTAGATATATCTTTATTTTGTCGACTTTCTATGATAGTGTGATTCTTCCTTGGACGAACCTATCCATTTATTCAACAACCCTAGCTGCGCCTCTACCGTAGAAATATCCCTGTCAATGTCATGATAGATGTGACAAGCTTATTGCTACCTTAGCGTCTGCATACAGAACGCCGTCAGTTAAACGCACATAATATGTGTCCGCCTAAAGCTGTTAAATGTATCCGCCCACAGCTTTAGCAGCCTTTACAAGCCGTCACTGCGAGCGGTACTCATGGTGTAATTGTGACGCGCCGACAACCAGCTGATAGGACTCGTTGAACGCCATTGTTGATATAACCATTCGTTGGTGTGAATTGAACAGTACGTGATAGGTGTTATTATTGTGTTATATGATTCAAACGTTTATAACGTTTTCCAAGGCGGTATCATTATTTTATTTTAAATGTTTTGTTTGCTTCTTAAGTTTTTGAGTACGAACATAACATATAAAAACAATCATGTTTTAATAATGGAAACATTATTGTTCTTATTACATTCACTAAGTAGTGTTTGAAAGTCATTAAGGAAAAGATTATTAAAGGACAGATTAGGGAAAAGTAGATTTATTTGACGTTGTGAGAGTGCTGCCTGTAAATAAGTACAACATTAAACGTACATACGTTGGTACAAAAATATGGTTAAGAAATCAGGGTTGGTCCAAATCTTTTTATTCTCCAGATTAGCTGTATCGCTCCTCTTTAACCTAACTTCTAAGCTTTATAAAAAGTTTCTACCGCTATAAAATCACAATGATTTTACATCCACTACCCATGTTCACGGTCTGTCGCACACGGCGCCCCGTGTTTAGCGTTGCTTTGGACACGAGTCCCCGAGCGTTACCGCGATATGCCGCACGCGGCTTACCCTTGCGGAACGACAACTTGTTACTTAATAATACCACGTTTACGATTAAGACTTTATGGTTCAATTAAACCCGTATTTTGTGGCCTTCGGACTGCCTTTAGCCGGTCGCCGCAAGCTTATCTCGCGGATTGGCCCGTTTGCATTTTTTTTCGTCGTGTTGGAATTGGCCTAAAGGATTCGTTTAGGTTATATATTTTCGGTTTCGGTTCGGTTCTTTTTTTGGTTCTTGAGATTCGTTATTGTATGGTGTTTTTAAACCGGATACGTTCTAAAGGAGATTTTATTTTAGATTTTAAGGCATGCTGACCGATGCCTAGGTATCCTTGTAGAAATTTTGTCAACACTTTAGAAATATGTATAATATAGTTTTACCCGATGGCCGAAAGGTACCAACTTTTTTTTAATAACAATGTATCTCTTTGTATATATTTTTTTCATTTTGTAACTGCTTTTGATGAAATTTAATTATAATAAGTATCGCCGTTAAACGAGCAAGCGGCCCCGCCTGATGGCAAGCGGTCACCGCCGTCCATGGACATTTGCAAATTATAGAAAATGCAATTGCCTTTCCAGCTTTCGGCCACCTCACCTCAGTTTTCTGGTGAAAGTGAAATTGGCTTTTGAGTTTGGTACAATTGCAATCAAAATCAGTTGTTACGATAAACCAATTAATATTTCATTTCTAATGTCAATGCAACAACTGGTCAGAAGTGCTAGCGTTAAAGCGTATCGAGTTCTATTCTTCCTACTTCATATCGGGTTTCCCATCAGAATTTTAAACGAGGCAAATGGAACGAAAGGGTGTCGGTAGTATTGTGTTACATATTTATTGCATACGATACTGTTTGAAATTGTTCCTATTACATTTTTTACTTGATTTCCTTCATATGAACGAAGTATCAAGTAACATCTAACTCGGTCCTAGCTCAGAATTTGCAATGTCTGAGCAGGGCACTGAGAATTTTATTATTTTCTTCAGTTATTTATCAACTCTTGAAATCATCTAGCTATTGTAATCGAAAAAGACGTTTAAAATTCTTTATGACGTATTCTTTTTACAAGTTTTACTATTTCCGCGCAATTCTTTTGAAATAACGATTCTTGAAGATTTAGACGCTGGTCGCAAATAGCGATTAACGCGTACAGCTCTCGCCTGTCATTATTATCGAGGGCACAAATCGATACTATCGTAAACAAAGCGCCTATTGCCTTTCAGCGGCCAGTCGGCGAGCTGTTAACCGCTACTAAAGTGTTACTAACCTACATTCGGCACCGTCGGTGTCGTAATGTTTGCTGACGCGCGAGTTCTCACGACATCTCGGAATCGGAGCTATTGGGTGTCGATTCGATTCGTCGCGGCTTGCTCGCGCGGTCTAGTTGCCGGGAAGTTAGTACGGTTTCGTTTTTTCTTTCCACCAACCACTCGCACTGACTGCCCCCGCCTACGTGAGATTGTACGGACGTGGGTGGGTGTTACGTCAACATGTTGCCGGTTTTGCGCGACGCGTATTTTGTCATTACATTTTTCCATATGTACCAGAGGTGTCGAAGTTTAAAAACTGATGAATGTTTTTTTTACGACGGCCGCATTCTATTGGAACGTAATATGTATCACATGCCTATCCTTACACCTTCCATAAATCACATGTTTAAATCCTCTTGCGGTAGTATTACCACTGTAAAGCTTCGACGTGTTTTATAGTTGAACGCGTTGGAAATTAATGTTTTATAGCTCTATACCACTTACGGTAATGCGCGACGACGGCGACGATTGGTGAGTTAAATAAGGTTTATCTGAGATCGGTTTCTTCATTGGACTAGATGAAATTTAACGTAAATTAAATTGTCATACATATAGGTGTTATTAATAATATTTTTGCCGGCGTCCTGTAGAGTTGCGTTACGTCATATACAGGTATATATTTTATCTATACATAAATTAGCTAACCATGAATTGTCCATTATACCTTTTGAGGGTTAAGATAGAATGAGTAGGTAATACATTAATCTTTTTTTTTGGTTAATTGTCATATTTTTAAATCAAATCAATTAGGTGAAAAAAAGTTTATATCCGCCTTTCTCTTGGCAATTAGCGACTTGAAAGATGTTTTATAAATAAATACATACGTGTACATGTGTTAGTTTTTCTGTTTAAGTAATGTTGTATATTGTATTACATTAATTTTTGAACATACGGTATGATCCAATTACGTGACGGGGAATATGTTTTGTAAAATGTCTTTTTAACGTTTAATGTTAGCGTGAAGCGGTTTTGACGCTGTTTGGAATGTGGTTGTCGCGTTGAGCGCAGCAGTGATGACATCGATAGCCATCACTGCCACACAAATAAACATAAGTTGCACTCGACATGGTACTACACGGCATATATTATGCTTTTTTGAAACACTCCTTTTTCTTTTTTTACTTTTTCATATATGGTATGTGCAAACAAACAATGGTTTCTTACAGTGGCGGTA
The DNA here is from genome assembly GCA_018247575.1 of Eurytides lysithous rurik. Classification (NCBI taxonomy): domain Eukaryota; kingdom Metazoa; phylum Arthropoda; class Insecta; order Lepidoptera; family Papilionidae; genus Eurytides; species Eurytides lysithous. The sequence continues at coordinate 6,773 of DWHO01002708.1, forward strand.
CTACCATGAGTACCTACTACCAGGAGTAAAATTTATAAATCTTCTACAAATATTAAAATAAAGTATTTAGAAATAATTAAAAAGTAATAGATAGCAAATATAATGACTAACTTGGTTAAAATTCGTTTATGGTTTAAGTAGCAATTCGATCAAAATTGATAGTGTTATGACCAAATAATAAACACCTATTAACTACTTGAACTGCATTTACAAAGGATCATTAAATGAGAGATCGCGGTAGTTCTGTTTATAAACGCGCCATTTGCAATGGCCCAAGGCGAATTGTTCTGAACTTGCGCAATAATTTGCGAAAGGTTCCTGTTTTTGTAATGGTATTCGTTTTGCACTCTCCTATCAAGTGGATTGGTTAAATTCGGTCTTTTTATTAATAAGTTAAACTTTAAGAACTACCGTGCAGATGCTGGATACGTTTGGATCTAGATATTGTAGTAAAAAGCTGTAGTAATAGATAACTATAATGTTAGACCGATGTGTATAGTTATAAAATGTTTTTTACCACATCATGAAAGAGTAACTTAAGATTATTTAATAAGCTATGATTATTCTTTAAGAAATGTTCGTTAAGTGAAAATATGTAAAAATTATCTAAATATTAAGGTATATTATTAAACAAATATACAACAAATATTAACTCGTAAACGTTACTAAGTTTACGACACTGACCAAGTGTTTATGTTGTGGACAACATCAAATGATTATTTTTGCAAACGGATTACGGCCCCTTCGGTTACATCGATATTTCTAGAAGGAAATTTCAGTCGTAGGTCACATATTGTGCTGCAGGCGACTTCGATCAGGATATTGTCTATTTATACGACCCGGCGTCGGTCGTTTATAGCACGTTTGCTGTGACATCATACCGGTGACTAACGCAGTGATATATGTACGAGTAAATAAGTACACCGTGGTGCAGATGGGCCAACTTTGCGTTGAGGTAAAATAAGTGAACATTATAATTGAAAAGGTGTTTTTATGTATATACTACTGTGTGTCAAAAAGTAAGGTGAAGTTGTCATTTAAAACTCTCGGGCATTATGTATGAAGGAATGGAAGGCATGTATTTTTTTTTCCTAGATTGGTAGGAATGTCTATAACTATTTGCCAAGCGTCTGTTTGTCAAAAGGTTTAATTATCTCCGATTTACACGTGTTTTTATGAACAACCAAAATTGAATTTTTTGATTTTACAGTGCAAGCAGCAATCGGTTTATTTGAGTAAAGTCAACACTGCAAATGAAAGACAACATGCTTCGGGCTACAGTAGCTTTTAATAATCGTTTAAAGAAATGAGCCCTTACTAAAAGAGTAAAAATATTAATATTTTCACTTTCCATCAGGCCTTGGTTTGTGAGTACGTTGACAGTCTTAAAATAATAATTTACTCGTAATGCACTTAAAAATTATGCTTTATGGATTATTGCTTTAAACGTTTCTGAAAGGAAATCGTAATCATTTACAGTATTAGTATAACGACGAAGTGAGAATGTTTTATGTAGACCGGAAGTTGTTTTTATCGCTAACCGCCATCCATCTCTCGGTAACACTTTCATAATGCTCTTTTTTAACTGTCCGCGATAAGTTGTGAAGATTCATTTACAACAGCACTACAATATGATATGCATGATATGGTTATTCTAAGTATTATTGTATAACCATCGCATATCCGTAACTTACACCTTACGTATTTTTTTTTACTTGACAAAGAATCATAGCGTAAGTTCACTGACCTGACAATTTGTGCCAACACGTTATTCAAACTTAGTATCTGTTAATTTCTTTTAAATATGTAATTTTAATAAATAAGGAAAGCAACACTGGAGACTTAGCCAGTCGAAGTGACGCAAGTAGGGTTGTTTTGTTTAATGGTACGACAGTATGTAAAAAACAATTTGAATTTGACTTAGTGTTTTTCTAAATTTTGCTTTCTATTGCGCGCTAATCGTCCGATGCTTCTCCACATGTTTTTACACCTTTTATTTTATCCCACACATGAAATCTATGGATAAATATCTCGACGAAGTAATCAGGAGTTTTACAAACTGAAAATTACAAAATCATTTTTTTTCATTTAGACTTGTATTGGTTTACAATTACTTTTTGACGTTTAATGATTTCACTACCTGTTCGGAAAAATACTACACTACTAAAGAACAGGCGAAAGAAACTCGGCGGGACTTTGACTCTCTCTTTTTTTTAACTACATTTACAATTAGCAATAAGCTGGAGGCGATCACATTATTCCCGAGGTGTATATATATGCTCATAGTAGTAACTGATTCACAGACAAGCTAACTCGTGCGTGAACGTACTAGGGCCTCGTAGACGGCAAGCTTAAAGTAATAAGCTTTTACGTGTGCCTGGACATCAAGGTAGTCAGCCTTCTCTTTTAAATTTAGAACACTCTTGCAATATTACTTTATCATATGTCCGTGAGCAGTGATGATTATGTACTATTAGGTGAAACACGTAGTTCCTAACCACTTTTTGAAAAAAAAAAGATATTATCTTTTATTTTTAAAACAAATCAAAACGATCGCAATATAATTAGTACACAATAGATCATTTATCTCTTAGTAACTAAAAAAAAAAATTCTTTCTTGTTCAACAAGATTCCGTTTTTATCGATTCATAATCATATAATTTATATTCATGTTTTAGAATATTGATTACTTACCGTTAAAGTTTTATGGGTTGTTAATGATCTGTGGGCGAAGATTTTTCACTGAGAAATGCTATTAACATTTCCGGTACATATGTTGGTTGAGCATACATTTCACACTCAATCAATATGTATATTTTATTTAATCATGCCTACGATGATATATTATATGTGTCTTATAGGCTCATGCCACGAGAAAGAGACATTTTAAAAATAATGTTTGATGTGTCAACTCGATTAAAGTACCAGGCTAACAGACTGCGTTAAGAGGAGAAATTGCCAGCGATGCAGCGACGATTTCTTGCAGCGGCCTAAGGTCAGTTATATCAACAAAGGAAATATCCCTTAAAAGGCGCGGCGGTACAGCGCACGTGCCCCCAATAGGCCCTAGTGCGTTGCCTTTGAGAGAATCGGGTCGGCGACTGCATTGTTAGAACTCTTTGTCTATGGTACGAGTAAACGTAAACTTCGCAGCACTAAATTTATGCATGTGCAGAACATAAACATAATAACGAGGCATTAATCGTTTTTCTAACTAAATCTATTATCAACGATTTGTGCGAAATTTAGAAGATTCGCTGTTAAATCAAAGGTTAAAGAATTCCGTTCAGTTTAATTTGATATGGACTTAATATAATCAAATCCTTTTATTTTTTTTATCTTTCATCTTATGTTATACTGTTCATCATCTTATGTTATACTGTTACATTATTTATCGTGAAAAGTGCCTGAATTTATGTGTGAAATTTTACTTTTAATTATATTATTGTAGATACTTTTGTTTATTGTTACCTTGAAATAAACCTTAGGCGGAGTTACTTGTTGCACTTTTAATTCGTAAACAATGGATTTAAAGCGACAGATAAGAGAAATCAGGTTACAAATGTTCTCTGTAGTTCTCTAAAACGAAATATGATCTGTGAAGAATAAATAACTTATTACTATTGGTAAAAGATTGCAAGTAACATAATATATTTACCTGTATTATAGAACCTTACAGGAACAATCTGATGGTATTGCAAAATCGATATGCTGTTTCTCGTTTATGTATAATATACATGGCAGAATCTAGATTTAGAGTTTGAAATCGACGTAATATCCCGTCTATGCATATTTCTACAGTTAAAAATAATGTTATCTTTATAATTAACCAACGAACATCGTTTTATCAAAACGTATACCGTTTCTCTTTTAAATATTGAATGTATCTAAACATAATCATTTCCGCTGAGAAGTATTATTTGTAAATTTTGCAATACTGCGCGGAAGCTAACCTCTATGCATATATTTAAACTTGTTAGATATATTGGTCTTGAGACCGTGAAGATTTTGAAACAAAACCGTGTAGTCAGTCGGTAATTTAAATTACCGGAACTAAAAATCTTTAGCCGATTTTATCTAGGAAATTCATATGGCAAAAATGAGTAAGTAATATTACAAACATCACTGCTCTCTTGTGTTTGTGTGCGTGTGTGTGTCTGATGTTATATGTTACGATACAACTGTTATATCATATATCTAGAGTTATATAAATTTAATAATATTGAATAACGAATCAAGAGAAATAAAAAACATCTTGAGAAAATATCTGAGAAATTATGAATAAAAGAAAATTTAATTAGATATGTGAAGTTCGCCAATTGGCAAAGGGTATGCGGTTTGCGCCTCTATAAATAGAAAACCTTTGTCTTTGTTTGAACCGCATACTAATCCGTTATAGTTGTAAAACTCATCCGAACCCATTTCTCAGTAGAATTAGTCGTACCGAACTGTACCCATTTCGTTTCATTTAAGAGTTTTATCTTCGTGAATATTTTTCATTATGAATTGTATGCCTGCAACGTACTGCATTATTCGGAATTCGTCTATGCAACAATTAAATTTTAATGAATCCTTGTATTTTTTGTGGGTATAGAGTAAATCTACGACCAGGCAGTAATCTAAAGGTGCTACTCTGTTCTGGTTTGAAGGACATTTTTGCCAGCATTGCTACTGGTCGTATATTTTGTATAACATCTTAAAACTTTTTTTTTTATATGGTAGGCTGACAAACGAGCAAGCGGCTCACCTGATGGTGGGCGATCGCCTCCGTCCATGGACATTTGCAACACAACTTGCAATGCGTTGCCAGCCTTTAAGGGGGAAATTTTTGAAATAGGGAGGAGGGAGGGGAAGGATTAGGGAAGGTGGGTAGGATGGGAGGGGATGGAAGGGGTTGGGCGACCAACCATCTCACTCACCGGACGAAACGCGGAGGCAAAAACACTTCCACTTTACGCCGATTTCCTGTGAGGTCGTGGTACTTATCGGGTTTGAGCCTGCCTTTTCAGCTGCGTGGCTCTACCACTAGAAGACGAATGCAACTCAGACTCTAACGAGTTCCGTGTGGTACTCTTTTGTTACAGGCAAGTATGTCGCTTACTATTTTCAAATCAAATCAAAATATTTTTATTCAAATAGGCCTTTACAAGCATTTTACATATTCCTCGCATTTTGATCCACCAGAGGCACTTGAACAGTATAATAAGATTTATGTAATAGATTTTTATTTATTATTTCTAAATATATTAGATTTGTCTCGTCTTTTACCACGTCCAAAAATATATTCTGTAGCTTGGGGCTAAATTTCTCTATTATGGGCACGTTGCTAAAACTAGGTTGTGATCGATCGAGACCCTTAATATTTCCAACGTTATGTCATCGAGCGATTGAGGGATATTGCTTTCCATTTGTCGGTGCTTGTCTACTTCATGGATATGCCTTTCGTGACATTTACGCAAACAAACCGCGGGCACAAGATAGCGAGAGAACGGCTTGAACTTTGGCCGGCATTCTGCAAATTGCAATGTAAGGGTGACGCTTCATGTGGCAGTTGGACGGATAGACAAATAAGAAGATTCTTTAGTTGGCAATAATATCTATAATCAGTGGCGGTACTACCATACAAGACCAAAAGCCCGGCTTGCCCTACTATAATCATTTTTTTATTCGGAAATTATGTGTTAATAAAACATTTATAAATTTTACTCCTTAGTAGGGCAAGCCAGGCTTTTCGGTTTGTATGGTAGTACCGCCACTGTCTATAATAAATAAGCTTTGAGATGGTATGATGGATGGCCTAAGGCTCACAGTTGTTTTTCTCTTCTATTCTCTCTCTATCTCTCTTAACTTGAAGAGTGACGTAAAATGGACGCATTAAAACTATTGTATTTCGCCAAGATGTAGTAAGTAAATTAGTATAGTTAAGTTACGTGCCACCCTAATTTAGGCACAGGGCGGCGGGTCGAAGGGGCCGAGCTCAGGAGCTATTACAAGCGTTTGTGTAACGCGTCCGACTTTCGTTAGAACTGCCATTTGAAAATTGGTTTTCAATGGACACTGTCATTTTCAACACTGTTTACGTATTCATTTCATTAAAATTATTCATTTGTTACTATTGAAATAATATAAAATATATATTTTATCAGGAAGGATTG
>DWHO01002709.1:0-12926 GCA_018247575.1 Eurytides lysithous rurik
CAACGCATTTGCAAAATTTATAATATTGCAAATGTCCATGGGCGGTGGTGATCACTTACCATCAGGTGAGCCACTTGTTCGTTTGTCAGCCTACTCCGTAAAAAAAAAAGAACTTTTGACAAAATACCGGCCCGTCCATAAGCTAACTAATTGCTTAGAGCGTCGGTGTGTCTCGGTGTGTCTGTGAGCGTACGAAAAACTCTCATACTTGTTTAGAATAGTTAGAAAAGTTCTCCTTCCGTAAGTAAAAGTCACATAAAAATTTAAATAGCGTTTAAGAGCAGCTATCGGATGAGCAACCAGGTTCAACTACATCAAAATTTAATCGGGGATCGTAAAAGCCGCCGCACGGGGCGTCAAATTTGCTAGACTCGGCCCTGGTGTTATCGATGGCGTGTCTAGCTCATGTAGCGTTCGTGTGCAATCATTACTCTAGCGCCCTCAAGCAAGCGCTCAGTCAAAGTGGAATAGTTATAATATTCTGCAACGCACACCTTGCACCATAGGTAAAGCCGCCTCTGCTGGTTATTATAACTCCAAGCAAAGAAAGGGTAACTGAATATAATTGAAAAGCAATAAAAATAGTTGTCGACACTAGTGATGCTTATCACAGCAAATAATCTTGATTTTTTATTGCTATTAGAGTTGTCCGTGTTGAGTAATGCACATAATAACGGATATTCTATTAGGTAATTATAATTATGAATAACGTGAAATAAGCTTCAGGTACCAGAATGATAGGAGGCTCTGTGTTCTTTTAGCCAAAAGTGTGACTAGGCTGAGGCGTTCATTAAACAACTTCCTCAAGTGAAGCCGGAAGTCAGAGTAGGTAAGTAGTCAAACAAAAGCTGATTATCTCCGCAAAATACCTTTTAGGGTAGTTATTTTCTTCTTTTTTATGAAGTAGGAGGCAAACGAGCAAGCGGCTAACCGACCTAAAACGAGTAAGCGACCGCCGATGCCTGTGGATGTTTTTTTTTTAATAATGTCCTCCCGACCGATTCCGGCCACGGCGGCCGATCTACAAGAGATCAGCTAAATGCGCAGGATATATTATAGTGCACAAGCGTTTGCGCAGACACAGGTGCACTCACTCTTCCTTTACTCTCATAGCCCGTTGGGACGGATTACCGACACGACCGGAGAGAGATAAGGCGCAGAGGCGGCAGACATTAAACCGACTTCTTAATAACGACTTCTCCAAGCCACCCGATTGCCCGAAAAGTAAGTTGATCCATGCGTCGGATGGGCATGTGAAAAGTCGGTCCCGGCTTCTTGTCGACGCCATCTAGCCTATGGAAATTTGATACATCGAAGTTGCACATGCGTTGCCAGCCTTTACGAAGGGAATTTTAGGGAGGGGAAGAAAGGGGAATGGGCCACGACCGCCTAACTTACCGCACGAAACGCGGAAGCAAAACCACTTCCATTTTCCGGCGATTTTCTGTGAATTCATGGTACTTATCCGGTTCGAGGCGACCCATTCAGTATCAGCGGGAGCTACTGCGTGGCTCTACCACCATTATAATATGTAACAAAAATAATATAATAGAATGAGATTCTTCAAATATGTCTTTACGAACAGAAAATATACTTATTTTTGGAGCTACGATATTATGAAATACCATAGTCTAGAGCACGGCGCATAGCAATTGGCTATTAATGCAGTTACCAGTCTAGTGAGGTAGCCGGAGCCCACTCTATTTGACGCCATTATAGAGCCGGTGTCACGCATGTTCAGCTATCAACTTTTTTTAATAAATAATTTTAAATTTAACGATAAAAAACAAAAACACGACTTCATATAAATCTAGCATTATCTCAATCAAGACACATTTAATTTTAAGAGGTTCCCTTATTTATTTATAAAGTTCATGGTCCAATATGAATAAAACTCCAGCAACAACCTTTCCATAAAACCTTAACAATGAAAAAAGAATGACCACGACCACGTAATTCTGCTACGCTTTTGTTACGTAGGAGCTGGATGAAGTGAGCAAGCGATCAAGTCTTCCACCTGATGGTAAGCGACACGCCTGCCCATAACAACATCGTGTTTTTTTATTGATCGGGCTTTTTGATAGGAGACAAGCAAGCTGCTCACCTGATGGCAACATCAAGGGACTTGCAAATGCGTTGCCGGCATTTAAGATGGGAGTATTCTCTCTTCTTGGATGTCCCAATGTTGTATCGGTATTACACTGAACTTGCTCGTCACACAATAACGTTGCCCCGTCTGCAACATCTTTCACTGCGGACGTTATTGGGACATTTGAGGGAGGTGAAGAGTGGGAGTGGGAGAGGGCATTGAGATAGGGAGGGGAGTGAGAGAGGAGGGAAGGGGAAGGGCCACCGGCCACATCACTCACCGAACTAACCGCGGAACCAATTCAGTAGCCTACCACCTCTTCAGTTGCCATTTTTCTGAACGAAAAAATACAATCACTGAACAAACAAAACCACGTAAGAATTGGCAAAACATTGTAATTATACCATCGCATATTTAAAGTGGCGGTGGACTCGACTCAAAAACGTACATAAAATTTCGGTACAATTGCGGCACGAACAATTAAGGTAAAAGCGGGCCATTACAAAAACTGTTAATTAGAACAAACAAAAAATATATATCCGCAATAAGGTCGTGAGAGTCTCCCACGACAGCGCGCTCTATTCTTGCGATCCGAGGAATAATGATGGCTCCATTGTAACAAACAGCAGGAAGTAATTTATCTAACATCAAGAATATGAGTGTTTAGAGCAATTTCGTGTCTGATTTCTCATCCTAAAGTGTGCAATTTGGAGTGACGCGTCACCACGTTTAGTGTCAACCAACTTTGCCTGTGATGAAGCGCCGGTGATTGTGGTGCGAGATTAAAAGAGAAGATTTTCCTGAATCATTTTCTCGTTTTGCATCGATACAAATTGCCTGGAACCATTCTAGTTGAGTTTGCAAAATTATATATCTATAATTAAAGATAAAATAGAAATGAAGAATGGTTTTACAAAAGTAATACGCACAATAATTAACAAACAAAAATAGGATACAAATTAGCATATAGTATTCAAGTTTTATTTATTATAGTAGGCTTTGGTGACTGCTTGATTCTGATTTGATCCGTTTGATAATTGTAGGTGACAACTATCTATGAACACCCGCGAAAACTAGAGATATTGCAATTGTGTTTCCCACTGAACGATTGATAAGACTTTGGATCCGATTTCGCCTATAAATAAATCATTGTACTAAAAATTATTGTTCAATAATTTTGTTGATTTTTTGAAGATTTTGGTGAGTTCTGCCTTTACAAACTTTGATAGCGTCTGAAGAGTATGTATACTCCAAAAAAGGCAAATTACCGTCACCCAGTTATGTCTATTAAAAACTCATATACATTTGCAAAACAGTATCGATACGTTGGTAAGCTAGACAAATTTACACGCAGCAAAGTATTGACAGCCTATAACAGTTAACTCGATTAACTGATTTATGACTTTTAGGGTTGTCTATAAAATAGGCCTTTAGTATTTTCTGTTCATAAAACGGATTAAATTAAATCATCGTTTCCTGGATGCGCGTTTCCTCGATATATAGAAAAAGGACACACCATCCAATACACTTTAAGTATTAGTAAAAATTTGTATGTATGACACGATTAGTCTAGTTGAGCCGGTAACACCATTTCCGTTGTCATAAAGTAAATTTTGATAATCGAAAAGTTTGCTTCTAGAAAGATATTAATAGATTTTTTCTATCATTAAAGAAACAATAGTCACATAGTTTCAAGCAATCAAATGCTAATAAATAGATTTCCTTTTAATCGGCTTCGATTGCAATTACTGATTGTATTTATATCCACGAATCGAATGGTAAAAATAGGTTTTAAGTAAGAACTAGAAAAAAGGTTATTGAAAAATAATAATTTCCATTTAAAATCTTAAACTATTAAATCTTTATTAATATATCTACATCAAGGTTCGTAACATATAATAACAATAATGGAAATAAAACTGGCGAATGAGAATATTTGTATTTTTTACTTCATATAACTTTGGGATATTTGAATCTCTAAATGGATGTCTAAAATCTGTCCTATTTTATGGAGTAGGCGGGAAAACGATAGCGGCACATTTAATAATGGAAAGTAACAACTGCTGCCCATATACATTTGCATATTGCAAACGGGATTTTTTTGGAAGGAAAAGGCAAGCCTTAATAATAATATCATGGGACATCTCACACATTGCCATCTGATCCCAAACTAGGCGAAGCCTGTACTATGGTAAGCAGACAACTGATATACATACTTATATAATTTATAAATACAAACTTATATAGATAATTAACACCCAGACACAGAACAAATACCCATGCTCATCGCACAAACATTTTGTCCTGGGTGGGAATCGAACCCACGACCTTTGGCTTTGCAGTCAGGAGCACTAACCACTACACCAACGGGCCAGTCAAAAGCCTTGGCTGGAAACTGAAGGAGTTAAGGAGATAGGCCACTGGCCACCTCACTTGTCTGATCGGAATCGTCCGGTATTCGCAGAAGCACTAACGTTTTCTTTTCACGCCGATTTCCTGTGAGGTACGTAGTACGTAGTACTTATCCGATTCGAGCCGGCTCTACCACCGTGAAAATACATAAACAGGAATGCATACGACGGGCCATTCCTCTATATTTATACAATGATCGGGTTTAGTTTAACATCAACAGTGTATCTTTATAAAATATAAGATGCACATTTGAGACGTTTTGTCGTTGATCTCAATCAATGAAGCGCTCACACAACTGGAGATGACATGTAGGCAAACGCGGGCACCGCTTGACTTTTCCCACACTCTGCATATCTCGACTCCATATATCAAGTTGGCAGAGTGCAAAAAAACATAGACAATGATTCGATTGTGTGCACATATCTTTCTCACACTCCCCACTCAGATATCGCGCTACAGTTAATTAGAGAGGGTAAATGACCACTGTTCTTCCGGATCGAATGCTCTTCATAACGAAAGGCAAAAACTCGGTCGCACTCTTGCAAAAAATACAAGATATTAAAAATACATATGTGTTTTTAACAAGAAGGCTGCGATTGCCCCGAATTTTCTCAAAGGGGCCGTTAGTAGTTTTTCTAAGGATCAATACAGGAGCTAAAAAGAAACCCACGTTGGAATAAGCATAAGTACATTTTGGCATTCGGATAACATGCTTTTTTTGCAACTTACCTATGATAATCATAATATTTTGTTTAATATCGTTTTACATATAAATTAAAAAAAAATCTTTGATGACGGTTTAGATAGTTTGTAAAAACATTTAGTTGAAATTTAAAACATGCGCATAGAATAGAATTGTCCGATTGGGTCACAGTTCAATTAAATATGCTTAATTATAGGATTCCAGGAATCGCTTGTTTTCCACCAGGATGTTCGTAGCTGAATCCTTGATGCATTGGGTTTTTTCGCCCATTCGTGAATGAAAAATACGTGTCATTAGCGTCATCGTTTGTTTTACACGTCATTGTTTTACCTAATGACGATGCACACGCCATCAACGGGAAATGTAGATGAGAAAAACCAAGCTTCTATTTTGATCCCTTCGACGTGTATAAAAGGTTCGAATTTTTTTCTTTTCAGTTTTTATCAAGTTTTACTATTATTTTCATCTCGTATTAATATATCCGTTATACACATTTTTATATATTTATTTTTATTACTACTATAACAGAAAGCAGTAGTCAAAGTATTATACTAAGTAATAAAAAATATTTTATTAAATTCAAGATGACAACTTTTGACTAAAGCTTGTTTTTTAATTTTTTTTTCTAAGGTAGAGCCACGCAGAACTAGCCTTATTCATTTCTTACCATCTTTCAATTCTTACGAAACATAGAACAGATAATATCACTCTCCGTCCGTCTAATAAATCAAACGAATTTTGTCCGTGTTATTTGCGAGCCGAGTTGAAATGACTACTTCCACAACACCATCCATTTAATGACATAAAAGCCTTAAACCTGACAGTCTAACCGAGACCATACAAACTCAGACTATTTCCCTCCAAAAAATGTGAGACTTGGTGGGATGTCGCCTTGTTCGTATCAATGAATAACCTTTAATCATAAATAGCCTTTAACTATTTCAATAAATGATAAAACAGATAACTAAATATAGAAAAATGTGAATAATTTATTATAGTATACTTTGTCCGGGCCTATTTGTAAATTTCGGATCTGATGTCATGCATATACAGGATATGGGAGAAGCTGGTGTATAATTTAAGATCATTAGACTATAAAATAGCTTTTTATGTGATTTCACGTGTTCCGTCTCGATTACCGACATCGCGAACAACGCTCGTATAACCGTAATTACCTACACGCTATAGTTGTCGCCAAGAGTGCATCATTGATTTTATAAAGAGAGGTTATATTACGATTGTAAAACATCCTCCAATAAAAAAGGCAAGTTGAATGAATCAGGAGTAAATAATTTACTATTCGATTTGAAAATCCACTTAAATAGTGCCATCTTCTTTTTTCTCCTGCCCTTGTTCCACTAGGTGGAGTCGGCAGAACATGTATTTTTCTTCCATACTCATCTTTAAGCCGTCATCTCCTCAGTCACACCTTTCACACTCATATCTTTATTCACGCAATCCATTCACACTTTTCTCGGTCGTCCCCTACCTCTAACTCCATCCACATTCATATCCAAAACTTTCCTAACTATATGCCCTACCTCCCTTCTCGTGACATGCCCATACCATGCTAATCTGGTACTCCTTAACTTTTCTGGCACTGGTGCTACTCTCAGACTCCCTCTTATGTACTCATTCCTGATCTTATCCATTCTTGTTACTCCACGCATCCATCTTAACATTCGCATCTCTGTCACGTGTAGTCTTCTCTCATCCGACTCTTTGGTTGCCCAACACTCAGATCCATACACGCTGACCGATCTTATGATGGTCTTATAAACAAAATTAAATAGTGCCATATTCACTTAATATTTTTGATTTCATATTATTATACATATTTTCTATTTGCTCTTCTAGATGTACCTATATTATTCAATAAAAATACATTTTCAAAGTTCTATACTCGTTCTGTATAATTAATTTGTTATGATATATACGTTAAAATAACCAGTAATATAACATACTGCTAATAAAATAACAGGAAGCTACGAAAAATACAAAATATAAGTACGTTATTGCATATAATTAATATCATTAAATTAATTTTATAACAAGCATAATTATCATTTAATTCCATTAAACTAGAATTGTATAAAATTAACAAAAAAAGACGGGCAACGTTTAAAATGGAATAAATTTTGCTACATAAGAACGTGTGAAATAAAAGCGCAACGCTACAGTAAAACAACCGAAAACAATTCATCATTTTAAAATGCATAGACTAATATAAAAATCATATTTTTTTTCCTAATTACGAACGTAACGTATCCACGTAAAACGAGTATGCAGTCATGGTGGCATTATTCAAATCAGTGCCAGGAACAATGGCGGATGGGTATAAAGTTGCGATAATTATCAGAGGTCGGGAGCAGCGGTGCGGAACGGTATGCGCCCGGGAAGACTGTTATTATCATGTGAAGACTTTTTGAAGACATTCCCACAGGCCGCCGATTACCCGATTAACTCAGATTCTGAAGCAATTACCTCCTCCCCCTCATCCCGCGTCAGCAGTGTTTTAATTAATTAACGACCAGATTTCACGTGTGTGGGAATTTTCAATGAATCATATAACTCTTTGTTATTTGGCTCATTTTAATCCGTCACAAATAAAATACTTGATAATTTACCAAAATTGCGATACGTAAATTTGAGCGGAAAATAAAAGTTATTAGATATAACATTTAAATAAAACATAATTCGATTCTTCAAATCATTCAGATTTTTGGAATAAAAAAAAACCTTTAAAAACCATGCCCCATATGATTCCAATTAATCATTGCGATACTTTACATTTTGCTAAAGTCATAAATATTGTACTTAAATACATATTTTAAATTTTATCCATCAAATCTTGACATTAATACTATCAAATGCTTATTTTAAATATCATAAAACGACCATCAACATGCAGAAGTGTGGCAACCGTCGCACATTATGTTAATTTTCCAGCTATTCCTTCAAACTTATTTGACAAATGTTTTCTCAGGGTTTAGTGATTTCCGAAATCACCAAGCAATTTTTTCGTACATTTTTGCAATATTAGTAAAGATCGACTACAACTTACTTATCGCTTACAAAACACTTATAAATCTTACATCATACGAGCTAAGCTATTTCAGAAAGAAAACAAGAACATTGGGTGTATATAATTTAAATACTATTTATTTCAATTCCATTGAACTACTTTTTATTTATTATCTTCATAGCACTATTTATGTAATTAAGCATGTATTAGGCTACCACAATTCTTAATTTTGTATATAATCATAAATACTAGCATTCAGTATTAATCGTAGGAAAGGGTTGTCAGAATAAAAAATAAATTAGCTGTTTAAATTCATTTTATTAAAATATTCATGTTTTAGAACGACTGCGTAGACTGAACGATTCATTGTTCTCTACAACATTCGCTTAGACAATATTTTATCGAGCAGTCGACTCCTAAATATGACAATCTATAAATATACGATTACCAAATGTAAAATGATAAAAATGCACGAGTAAACAGTTTTATTATTTTTATTTTGTAAAAAAAAAAGATAAAATCGTTTACAACTTCATTCGAATTGACAATTTTAATACAATATCATTGTGACACCGCAAGTACCAATACCAATTCCGTAAAATCGCCACGAGGCTCAATGTTTTTTTTTTCTTTATAGCAGATATAAAAATATCGATAAAATTTTTGTACTTATTATTTCACATCCGTATGGAATGTACGAAAATCACACTCTCTGTTTATAAATACACACCAAATCGGTTTACCAAATTATAAAATATCTAAGATCGTTTTAAATAAATAGAAATTTTCAATCGAAAGTCTCATCTAAAATATAACAAATGTACTATGGACTAAATCTAGCTACATCACTAGTTGTTCATTAAAATCTCGTTAAATATACATACGTACAGAAAGACGACAGTATTGCATGATCTTATAATTATAATAAAAATAGTACGTGAAGCGTTTGGGCGGCTGAGCGAACGTAAAACCTTAACCACTGTAACTTGAATTTAAAAAATAAATCTATTCACACTATAATCCAAGCAAGCAGTGACAGTGCGTACATAAAACATATTTGGTTTCGCTTCGTTGAGACTCTCAAATACTTACATGAATAGAAACTTAATGCGAAACGATCGTTTCAAATAGAGGCACCTAGAGTTATCTCGAGACGGCTCCTCGATCAGTGAACTTATTTATTTGACACTAAATAAAATCGTTTCAACGGCGACAATGTGTCATGGTCATTAAGGTTATTTGGCCCCGAAGAATCGATTCTTAGAGCAGAGATCGTTCTTGTGGATTGAATCTCAATGTTGGCCGCGACTCAACGTCCGGCTAGGAACCGCTGACTTGCTCTACACAGACCACGAGCTTATGACTAAACATTCCAACACAACACGGAGTCACACAAGTGTCCAAATAATACAATGACTCGATCCAAATCAATCTCAATCAAAGGAATATGTATTCGTTTTAGAGTTGACACTCTCTCCACGCGATCTCACACGTGAACTTGACGCCCGACAAATTGCAGATATCTTAATGCTAATGGATTAAGTGTACATTTAATCACATCCCGGCCGTGCGCATTGTAGCTCCTATCATAAATCTACAAATCCGTGAGCAACATTCATTTTATAATATTAGCGTGTTAAAAGGTTCGATTTATAATAAGAAACAATAATGCGAATGCTCTTATAAGTAAGCGATAAACGATTGCTAAATCCATAACATATATATATCGCACAAAATGATATTATTGCTTCTGTCTAACGTTAATTATCTTAGTATAGCGTTTTGGTGTCGTAATCTCGGGAAAGAAAACTTAATTTATCATTAATTTTAGGCACAGACTGTCGTAATTCCACGAGACCGCTCGCTATGCGAACGTTCTAGACGCCACGCGGCCGTATCACTTGCGCCCCTCTTACACCATTATCTCAACGCTCACTCTTGTCTACTCGTCGCAATGTAAACCTGACGCCGACCAAATCAATGGACGTTCATAAATCACCCATTAAGGGAAACCGTCAAAAATCAGACACGGACATATTCATCATTTCCATACCGTCGGACGAACAAATTTAGGATTACGTATGTCAGTTTATGAAAATAAAAAAAAAATACTAACAAACATAGTTCGGATTTTCAATACGTTATTACAATGCGACGCTTGCATTCGCGCTAGGCGTACATTGCGACAAACGGACTGCACTAGGCTACCCTCGAACGCTGTTTTAGCGATAAACTCACACTTATCCATTTATAAAAAACGATTTATCGATAACTCTTTAGTCCGCCCCGGCACTGACACTTGTGAAATTGTCGATTCGTTACCAACGGGCTGAACTGTCAAACGCTAGTGAGGCGCCCGCGCCCGCCGACAGGCCGGATGCCGATTGGTAGAGCAACACTAGTGTAGGGATGTGCACTCACCGCGGCGGGCGGAAAGTTCTTTGGGAGGGTTGGCTATTGGAGGGCGGCGTCTGGCAGCCGGTGCGCGATGGCGTCGTGGTGCCAGGCCGGGGGCTGATCGGGCCGCATGACGTCATCGACGGGCGGGCAAACGGGCCTGGGGCCCGGTTCCGGCGTGTAAGTGAACGTCAGCCCCGTCGCGTATATTATGCCGTCGTTGCGCACCAGCGAGACGGGCACCTGAAAAACGCCCGAACCATTGTTAATCAACTTACCAGTGCGTTGTATTCCACTATTTTATTTACACTATGCCTTATATGACTGAGTAACAAATTATTACGAAATTACAATAAAATAATATGTTGCGTGAACTGCGGCACTGTCTGAAAGTTTCTGGGTGTGCCAAGACACACAATTTCACGTGAAATAAAGAGTTCACAACAAATAAATATTATTTTAAGAAAAAAATAAAGCCGAAGTTCAGGAAACACTCTGACATTCTCTTTTTTATTTTTTAAAAAAAAGCTGCCCTTTATTTTTTATATAGAAATATCTTGTGTTATAAGAGCTTTTTACACACATATATTTCACACGGACAAACAGCCAGATCCGGAATAAAATATTTGCAGTTCGTACAAATTTTTGTTCCGGGTGGGAATCGAACCCACGACCTGCGACGTACAAGCCAATGCCTTAGCAACTGCGCCAAACAGGTCTATCGTGAACCTAACATACAGTTAATTTATTTGGGGGTAACATTTTCTATGGATTGGGATGCAAACGAGCAAGCATCCGACCGTAAGCGATCACAGCTGCCCATGGACATTCATGACATAAAAGATCTTGCATTTGCGTTGCCTGCATATACGGTGGGAATTCTTGGGAGGGAGGGACGACGACCACCGGTCACCCCACTCACCGGGAATGTGGAAGCTCACCACTTCCCGCCGATTTTCTGTTAGGTCGTGGTACTTATCCGGTTAAGCCGGCCTATTTAGCACCAGCGACTGCGTGGCTCTGCCACATTAATACGTTAATACTGCCACAGGTAATACATTTATGAAGCTATATTTACCTCTGGTTTACTAAATGAGACATATCTAAAAAAGAACTGTCAAAAAACTGTGTTCTTGTTAGTATGTATACTTTTTTTGGGAAAATGTAGATAGATAAGAATTAATATGCGAGCAGAGCAGTTGCATGAAGAAAAAAACTCTTTTTCGATCTTTGATTTGATTCTCAAACCAGAAAAGAATTTTTTGTACGATAAATAGTCATTTTCTATCAGTTGCTTATAGATTGTTTTTAATGATCACTCACCATGTGTCACCAATTTTACATTTACAGAGAATTTTATCGTGTCGGCTAGACAAAGCCTCACTTGAATAAAAATCAGACGGTGTTTTTCTTTGAAAAACGTGGAGATTATTTCTTAGATACATTATATACTCGAATTTTACTTGGCTATTCTATGAGTTTTTTCCTAAACTACATTGACTATCAAATTATAAACACCGTAATAGACAACCGGAAACGAAACCAGATCTACCCACGGTGTAAGTGTAGATCCCACACCGGTGCTTATCAATTGTCCAATAAAAACGATAACGGATATTAAATTAACACGACTAATAAAAACATCGCGATATATAGAGGGCAAGAAGCAAACGAGAGGCATGTTGATGCGAATGTGAAAAGGCGTAAACGAGGAGGAAGATGAATACTACAAAAATAGAAGTGGTGGAAGGAGTTACAGTGGTCAAATGGAAAGAACATAAAAGTATCACTTAAAAGAGTGGTGTGGACTCTTTCCATAGTAATTTTTCCATCCCTCAGGGGTGGAATCACTCCATTTTTAATTTACCGTGTGTTTCGGTTTAAAGAGCATGCCAAAAATCGTGTTTCGGTTTAAAGATTTTTGACATATTTCGTGTGTGTCATGCGATGTGTTTTGAAACTCTCTCGTGTTAAATGTTTGTGCTCACTCTCTGCTGCTTAAATTAAAAAAAAATATGTTACATTATTGACGTGCTAAAGATCAAGCACACTTTGGAAATGAAGTAAATGCCTCCAGGCTTTTTCAAGATTAGGGAAAAAAAGATAAAAATTGTTAACTACAGTAATATATACCTATAACACGATAGATTAGTTCCGCGTTATATGAAAACGCGTTGTAGGAGTATCCGTGTATAATATCAAATCAAATCATTTTATTCCAATAGGCCTTTACAAGCGCTGATGAATCGTCTTATTAGTAGTATAGAGTCTCAGTTCGTGAGGAAGCTACCACCGGCTCG
>DWHO01002710.1:0-12925 GCA_018247575.1 Eurytides lysithous rurik
CTCTTATCGCGCTTTAAGGCCGATTTGGCCCCCACCACTGCGCCCCTTTTATCAAAAAGGGGGCAAGTAGTGGGCAGTGGTGGGAAGCCGCTTGGGCGAGCGCTACCCAAGGGGAGTTCCCAAGCGGGGCGACACCAGCAACCGCCATTAAATTAAACAACTGCTCAATATGTTTGTCAACTGATCATAATAACATCTCGAATATTTAAATAACTCCTCAAAAAATTAGTTCCCTATTTATATTAACTCCAATAAAATATAACCTACAAAATGTAACTATAAATGTAAAAGTCCAATAACAAAAATCGGTTCTGTATTTTTAGTCTATTTATAATAAATAGACAAACAAGATATGTTTCCTCTTTAAATATAAGACTACTTTTATTATTTTTTAACAATGCACATTTGAAACGTTAAAAGTGATATCTTTTTTAATTTTTAAAAATATACTTTAACATTTTGTGAATATGCAGATATAAACGAGAAAACTATATCCATAGACACTTTTTTTGTTTGCCTTACCGCTATTCATATAATGATTTTTTACAAATAAAAAAATTATACGCGTTAGTTTGCACTACTAAGATTCAATTTACTTGCCGATGAGTGGCTAATTACTTTCTACTACAGTACAAGAAGTAGACATTATAAATAGAAGTAGTTTTAGAAGAATTGTAAGACTTTTTGAAAAAAATCATAATTATTATTTTTTTATTTCGCCAGAAAATAAAAAAAAATTAAGGAGGTCAATCAAGTACGCAGATTTAGTATTTTTTAGTTAAGTTAGTAGTTTTTGCAATAAACCTCATGAACGGATAACAGCGCCCAAAGGCTTTACATCAAAATCAACATAATAGAAATAATGAAGTTCGCCGTAAGAAATTACGTCACGACTGTAAGATCATTTAGCATCTATGCAATATGTTGTAATGTACCAACATCCTTTTATGTTTACAGTGATTCACATATATTTTCATGGAAATATTACGACATTTCAAAAACAAAAAATTTAATTTACACAAAAAAAATTTACGAATCTAATTTTTTCACGGGAATATCAAAAAATATTCAAGTTAGGAATAAGTTAGAAACTAGAAGGAATTCCAGCTTAAGATTTATATCATAGAAACAGCATAACATACAATGCAAATTTACTTAAATATTATATATATTTTAGATACATGAATGGTCATAAATGTTATTAAAATCCATTAATTTTATTTTATTTATTGTTCTTAACTTAGAGAACTTTGTGAACAGATTAGACTTAAGTCAATGTTGTTTTCATTATTATTACTTTCATTAAATTTAGCAGCGGCACATTGTAAATGGTAGGAGACCTTAAGCAGACTTCGTATACCACCAGGCGCACGGGTAATAAAAATAAAGAGTAGATTTCTGAGCCGACGATATACAAATTTCCTAGTTATCTCGATTTCTTCTATTCATATAAAGTAAAAATGCTTAAGAAATGATTTCAAGAATTTTATTGCGACTTATTCCTCATCTCGTGAGTATGATGAACGCTGTATAGTGTTTGAGTTTGAGACGACGGGAATTAATATTCAAAGTAAAACTAGAAAAATCCTAAATCAATTTTCATTCCTTTCTCGACCATTGAAATTAAATTTAATTTGATGAAAATAATAAATTCAAAAAATAAAAAAAAAAATTCATCCCCTCAAAGGCTGGCAACGCTTTTGTATCTTCTGCAATGCTGCAAATGTCTATGGGTGGCGGTGATCACTTACCATCCATCAGGTGAGCCGCTTGCTCGTTTGTCAGCTTAATACAATAAAAAAAACTTGGTATTTAACAAGTATGCGATGGATCAGGTTGTGCTTTTTGATACCTGCTATATCACAGGGGTTGCAGATGTGGTGCCCCTTTTAAAGGGTGATCCCACAATACACAAAAAAAATGACCTCTTTTATTAGCCAACCGAAAGGCAATAATAAAAGGTCATCTTGTACAACTGCTGACCTATTGACGGCACCACAAGGATACCGAGTCAATGGACAGATCTACCTACCTAGCGGAATTCTGGCAGATAACTAATAATAGAAAGTAAACACAGAACACTATTAATTTATTTAAAGGATAGACTGACCTAGCAGAAGGTATCCTGCCGTTTCTGATAGTAAAGAAAAAGGCCTACTTTATATCCATAGTCTATCATAATTTTGTCCAGTAGGTAATGCAAATAACGTTAAAGCGCTCTTTTTATTTTATACTTTATAAAAAATAAATCTGATGACGTTAAAACATATTATACCATATGACAAACTGTCATATGATGATGTAAATTTAAAATTATCAAAATAAATAGTGCTATTTTTCAATTCACACTCTCGCTACGATTGAAGATTTGAATAAAATATAATATATACTTATATATTTTATTCAAATCTTCAATCGTTAATAAAATACTTTTTATTCAACCAATCAAGTGCAAATACATTTGTTTGAACTTGTAGTCCTTCACTTGATGTTAATAACGTTTTTTCAAATATTAATGAATTAATTAAATTTTATTATTTTATTTAAGTTTTATATGGGTGAAAATAATTCATATAAGATATAAATTTAGGAATTGTAATTATTTAATAAAAGAGTACCTAAAATAAATTTTATCTTTGTAAACCGAGGTAATAAATGAATTTAATTTTTTTTTATATTACTTGTTTTATATAAAAGAAAATTGCTTACACATTTTGTTCGTCTATTATGAATTTTCAATATTGTATTTTCATTCCAATTCTTATTTCAATCGTACATTTTATATATGGTCGTTAATTAGGAGCAATCTGGAAACGAAATAAATAAAAATATTTTATCTTCTCCTACGTGTACTCTAGGATAAGCATTGGGTTATGAATATAATATAATATAATGGTTATGAATATGATATATAATATATAAACAAATGAATCTTCAAAATGTTAGTTTTTAATTATATTTATGCGTTAAATTTTACTGATTAATTTTATCTTTTATAGGTTTGTGGCATTTTAACCTGTTATTAAATAAAATAATCTTTTTATTCGAAATATTTTAAATATTTAAATTTCTCATATATGACAAAGGTATATAATACATTATAAATCTCTTTTAATTTAATCAACGCAACTGCATATTTAATTATGAACGATGCGTAAATCTAAGTTGTAATAGTTAAAGCGTGGTTTACTAGATGGCAGCACAACTGCGGTAGGTCTTTGGCTTCAGAAAGAGATAGATAATATTTAATGCAAAGAGCGAGTGAGATAACGAGAGGTTATTATTACGCCTACACTGCGGACAGCAGCCGCACGCGCTTACAAAAAATTCATTCGATGAGAGCGCAGGCGCAGCGCTATATTCGCCCACAACTTCAGTTCGGTCAACATCGTCATTTAGTGGTGACCGAAACGTTGATGTGTGTGGTAGTGAAGTTAACTGTTCTAACATAGATATTTCACATTAATAATAACAGTAATCAGTAACTAAAGTACAATCACTCATCCAACGTGTTAAAAGAAACATTTAACGTGTCGTAAGTTACAAATATTAATCAAAATGTGTGATAATAACAGTCCTTCGACGCAAAGTATAGCGGACTACTTAGCTCAGTTGCTCAAAGACAGGAAGCAACTGGCTGCGTTCCCGAATGTTTTCATGCACATGGAACGACTTTTGGATGAAGGTAGGTCACAGTTGTATTACACTACATTAAAAACATCGTCACGAGCACGTACCGGCCGTCTAATGCGGATTCCTGTCACTGGGACGATCGTAAATTGGTGCGTCGACAAATGCTACAACGCACACGATATTAAGTTTATTTTTGTCTTCGCCCCGCCGAGTTATGGTCCAGTGATGTTTGTAACGCGATCCCTCGTTTCGAAAAGCGAAGTAAAGCAGAACGTCTCCCCTTCGGTGATTTGCGCTCGTTTGTTAACAGTCGCCGACGTGAGATCGGTGAAATGAGCGTAGTGAGTAAACGGGTTTGGCTATAGGTACAACATTAAAGCGGTATCCGCCAGCTGTAACGGGCGAATGTTTGTTTAGTGGCCGATCCCGTGAACGTATTGTGTCTTTCCGACGGAATGGGGGCACTTTAATGAGAGGACCGCAAGTCCTGAACCTGTTCGTAGGGCCGCGGTGCATTCCGCGGGCGGCCGGAATGTCGCCACATCGCACCCGTACCGTAGGCGTCGGCCGTTTTCAGTCATACGAGATTTGTACGCGGCTCGGCGCAGCCTTGTTTAATGACCGGTCGCAAACAGGCCGCGGGTAGCGTACAAGTACCTACCTTATCGCTACCGAATGCCTACGGACCACTCCGACTTGACACTGTTTACCGTGTTTAGTGTTAAATTGATTGATGATGCATCTCGAAATTGTTATTATTAAATATCGATTGCGTGTGTAGTCGATCGAGGGTAGCGCATGTTTTGTGTATTGTACATAATATATATTAAATACTTAATTTGGATAACAATTTCTACTTGTTTAAACAACTTGAATAACAAGCTAATTATTTTTGTACAATATCAATTTTGGTAGAAATAAATATTGTAAATATAGTTGATACGTTATTTTTTAATTTAATAGATTGAACAAGAAACAAGAATTGTAGTCAAGATTGTGTACTGACGAATCTGTTAGTGGAAACAAATATTCAATGAATATGTACATATGTTGAAATGTATACAAATAATACGTCAAACAATATACATGTTATTTCCTTAAACCGCAGATTAGAGAAGTAATATTACCGTTAATATTAATATAATCATTTACATTTCGTAGTAAAACTTAAAAATAACATTTCGCCAGTTGACGTTTCACCTTTGCTTATCGTAACGGCTTGAAATAATTCCAAGTGACAGAAAAAAGATACTTATTATATATGTTTTAATTATGTAATATGTACGGGTGTACAATTCGTTTTAAATTTCTTTGCAATTAGAAGGTAAAGAATCACCTTTTAATTTCAAACAGATTTAAAACAAAGGTAATACAGGTCGAGCCTAAAGATTTCTAAACGCGCGAGTGGAGCTGTTAACAAGTCTTGTCACGTCTTAAACCCCAGCGAGGTCTGCAACGCTGACACCTCTACATGTCATAACACGGCAGCGATTTACTGTCAGTTTTGCTGGAACGATATTAGAATTCTAAGTCAGTCAAAGCATACAGTCCTTTAAAATTAATATTAAAAAGGATAAAAGATACTAAAGAACATTGAATGAGCACATGATATGTACGTTGTCGGAGTACAACACTGCAATAAAACATTTTATTGTCTCCAGCCGCCTCTATTATTTCATTTGGCGCAACTAGCTCAAGGCCGCCGAAAAACAAAATGTACTCTTCGTGGATTACAAAGCAAATCGACATTTTCTATGTGACTAGATTTGTTATCATACAACACATTCCTTGTGCAAGTGAAAATATTCGTTTCCGGTATCGTGAACGGAATGGTCCTAAACACCTATTTAAGATACCATGAAATCTGATAAGATTAATTTTAAACTATAGTGCAATGATAATGTAACAGACATGAAACACCAACTGCTGGAATATAACAAACACTAATCAAAACTATAAATCAAACACTAACTGTTGGTATATAAATAAGCAACACTGATCACGAGCCGATAGGCAGTTCTAAAAGAGTGAAATTGGAATTGGTGACCATACACATTTAGTATGTGAGTTGAAGATGACGTAAGCTTTGGATACGTATAACTGTATAGAGTCCGTCTGGGTTTCCAGCTAATTAGTCTACATCCAAACAGTATCTCTAAGTCTACCCCACAACTGACGGTGGTGAGAACTGTATTGGCCAAGTGGATCGCACCATCAGGTGCACGAATTGCATCTTCACTTTATTTCTTTAAAAACACTGAAACCGTAGAGTCACAATACGTTACGGTTCTTTTATCTTAATTTATTTAAAGAGGGCTGTTCCAATTACAATAAATAACCTCCAAGATAACAATATACAATATCAAATTACACGATATCTACATAAGGTAACATGAAACGAACAGTAAAGTAAACGATTCCCAATTTCAATTTGCCATAGTCTGTTAAGCAGGCTTCCTTCGAGTATGATGGAGAAATAATAAATTAATAGTCTCGGATAGTCACAATATGAGTCAGTCGTTCGGTTGGTGGTAAGCCACATGTTGACCCATAACAGCGATGTACAGAAATTATTTGGACCACTTAGAGGTTTAAGATGTTGTATCTGCAAGCCCAGTGTTAAAGCTAGCAACATTGCACTTCAAACCGGTATACAGAGTGCATACATGTTACAACACATTAGTATGACCCCAAGCGGACTCTGCAAAGAAGTCGTACCACTTAGTAATTTGTCTTGTATAGAACTTTTTTTTAATTTATCGGGATTACGAGGCAAAGAAGCAAGTGGCTCACTTGATAGTATGCTTGTGGGAGTATGCGCTCTTCTTTAAGGTTTCAATTTCCGATCGGATATTAAAATACAACGTTAGAATATTGAATATTAAAATATAAAATATTAGAATTGTACATGAAAGAACATATTTTCCTCTACTCCATTAAAGTACGTAACGTTTATTTAAATAGACTTAGATTAAATGTCGCCTTTATATGTACGTAAGAGCTTACTCGAAACATCTAATTGGCCGCGTTCGGTACACTGAGATCGGAACATTACCAAACCTACTCACGAACGCTGTTCGCATATTGTTCAATATTTACACGCATTAAAACTAGTCGGACACTTACGAAACGTGTCACCATTACACGAATCTGGTATGATTGGTTTCGGTCCATCGAATTGGATCTGAATAGTTGCTGCGCTTTCATATGTAAATTCGAGATCCATGCTATTATTCTAAATACGAAAGTGTGTTTGTTGCTTTTACGTCTACAAAACAGGGATATTTCTACCGACTTCGATTTTTCCAGTGGTTGGCACTGGCCACCTATTATCCCGTGAAATTATAAAAAAAAATAATAACACGAATTTCAATTGGGCGGTGGTGTCAACCCTTGTTCGCACATGTTTTATTTCTCAGAGCCATTTTATCGTTCCAAATTTGTTTGCTGGAATTTAGGAAGCTATTTGTGTAGTTTGACGTCATTAAAAGATTACGCCAGAGATATTTACGTCACGGCTTATTGAATGTAGTCTGTCAGTTGTCTTACCATAAAAAATCGGATCTTAAGCCATCCGAGAAAGCATGTCTAATCTTAATTGAAGCTAAAAAAACTCATGAAATGTCTCATGGCGTAAATATTCAAAGATTTGAAATGATTCAAGAGAACACGACGCAACTCGTGAAGTATGTCTTTTCATAGTTCAACAGATTGTGAAGATGATGTCATTACATAAGCAGGTTCGAAACACAAACATAACAAAAACTCACACTTACCTGGATCTGACAATATGTCGAATTGACTAAGATCAAGAAAGACCGAGTTCGTTACTTATAGATTTAATTTTCTTTATCTAATTTGCTGCTCGAATGTATAGGGTTAGTTTAGACAGAGCCAATGTATTGGGAATGTTATTATAAAAACTAGATACGTCATCATAAAATCTTAGCAGACTAACAATTGTACTGGCTCTTATTGTTATTTGAGTTTTAGTAAACTTTGATGTCGCAAGATTTATTATTAAATTTTAAGTAAAAGTAAGTTTTTATGTCCTATTTATTGTTTCTTAAAACTGAATTGTTACACTTAAGCCAGTGCTTGTAATAATTTCAATCTTTTATATTAAATCACACAGGATTAAAATCAAGCACTAGCGACAAACAAATTTTTGGCCATTTTTGTGAAATTCGGTGAACATATTTAACACAACACTATTACTGAAATGAGTCATTTAATATCAAAGACGTAAATAGTCAAAAATTGAGTTGGTGTAGTTTTCACTGGCGATATCGTTATCATCATCATTATGTCGGCCTGTACCGACCCACGGATGGACATGATTTTACGGTGATAGAATCACGCGGCTGCTCGCGCTGCTGAATGGGCTGGCTCGGACCGGATAAATACCACAAAGGTTGTGGTATCGAGGGGTATGAAGGAGGGGATGGAGGCAGGTGTAGGTAGGGGTGTGAGAGAAGGAAGAAGGAGAGAAAAGGGAATGGGCTACCGGCCACCTTACTCACCGGATGAAACGCGGAAGCAAGAACACTTACACTTTACGACAATTTTCTGTGAGTTCGTGATACTTATCCGGTTCGAGCCGGCCCATTCAGCACCGGGGACAGCTGCGTGGCTCTACCACCGTGAAAGTCTTCCATCTAAAGCTTTATTGATAGAAGAATGATTGAAGTGTCAATGCCGGTAAACGTGAATTTTTTTAAGTATAAATAATAAATGTTCAGGGGTCGATGTTCCATTCTCGTAGACGCCGTCGAAACCGCTCCGGTCCAGAAGTTACGAGCAAGATAGTTTTATGGTTTATTTGACACGTTGCCGGTCCACTGCTGGCGCGCTGACGAAAATATCGACGACGGGCGTTGCGTATCACGTTACGCCAGAATCGGAGATTATTTATTTTCGGAGTTCGAAATCGTGGTGTTTGCTAATTAACTTGAAGTCGTCGCGGTTGTCAATTTCGTTAACTAGAACTGGTCTGTGTGAAGTTTAGAAACATTTAACTCTAACCGACTTAAGCAGATGTTCGGTTGTTCTTGGTTGATATCTCTAGAACTACTGAACGTATCGAGGTAAAACATACTACCGTTTTTAAGGTAAACAACCTATGTATTGATGTAAGAGCTGGTGACGTTTTAAGAAAAATTGGGGAATGGCATAAGTAGTTAACACACGGAAACCTAGATCCCTGCAATTTGATTGAATTAGTAGAGAGAGAAATGTGAAAACAAGGGTATTCTCAAACTTTTTGTACTTAACGATACCATTTTCTTGAGAGATGGCCGTTTCAGACAGATCGTTTTGTGGTTGCCCTAAATTTGCATCCATAACCCAAGGGATGGCATGTGCAAGTTTTAAAGAATTGGCATTATTCATTTCACTTGAATTCAATATGCCACATTTGTGTAAAACTGTTAGGTATTAAGTTATACATTGTAGACGTTAGTATGAATGTAGCATAATTTCGGTTGTCCTCAGTTGAGTTTAGAAAATATCACGAATATCCACAAAAATTCATATTAAAGTTGCTTTGTTAATCTGTTTAAGTGCATGATCATGACATTGAGTTTACGGTCAGACTTAAGACACGTTTTATTTACATAATTACAATACAATACATCTCTTATTTTAAACACCATTTGTTTACAATCACCGCGTTTAGTTTGTTTGCATTCCAAAAACTGTTAATCATAACTAGATAACAATGTGTTTTTGAAAGTAAACAAACACAAATCAACGATAACATTAATATATTGATATAACATAACGCCGAGTGGCAATACAAGATAAAGGAATACAAACGACTAATCATTTAGATATTAAATCGAAAGATTCGAATAGCCATAGATAGTCGGCGATGTAAAATATTAGATTCCTTGATAACTTTTATCTTGAACGTTACACAAACTCATCTTACAGATAACACGCTGATAACAGATAGCGAAAGTTTAATAGCCTCGTGAACACGCTTTTTTCTTTACACAACTTGATGTTAAATTGCGCGAAATTAATTATGTAGTAACACAGTTTTTAAACATATATTCACTCTGGTTTGTGTTTTCTTTTTTTAAATTGTGATCTATCAATGTGGTTGACCTGTAGTTATGGTTGAATATCTCAAGTGCTACTAAATCGAATCGTGTTAAAACATAGTGAAGTGTTCAATTTAAAGAAGCAGCAGCCATATAGCAACAACGTAAATTTTATTTGGGTTCGTTCATACGCTCTCAAGCTTTTTGGTAACAAACATGCAGACGCGATAATGATCCCTAAAGTTTTGTCATAGTATAACTAGAAGTTGTAGCAAACAGGTGAGTTGTCCTGATATATCATGGATGCCCATCTTTCAAGGAGTGGACTAAGGTGCTATAAAGCTTTCATGTCATATGCGTCTTCCGTGAAATTTACACTTGCTGCACGGTTAGATCTACTACGTAGTTATACTCTATTATTAAGATCTTTTAATATCCTATTACTAAAGCTTCCGCAAGTCCTCTGGTTCCTCTTTAAATTGGAACACAGAAGTGCTTATGGCTTGACGGTAGAATAGCTGGCACACAGTGTGGTACTGCCCTATAGAGTCTATGGAGACTATTGAGTCCTGTCACTAGGATTTTTGCCCATAATAGCGCGATGCTACTAAGTGTTTTTTTTAATCGAGTTTTAATATCCATCTCTTCACATCTTGCACTTGTCGATTCATCTCTATACTCAGTATTTTTTCTAGAAATATTGTCTTTCAAACACGGCAATACTTGCACATATTACTGTTTTGCGATAAGGGCAATTGGTAATGATGTGGTACTTCCTCCAGCGGGGTCTGCTATGGTCCTTTTATATCAAACACAAAACTATGTAGGCATAGGAACCTCGTAATTGAAAGTGGCTTACGTCACTGCAAACATTATTTTGCAATTATTACGATGTATCGGAGCGTGGGCAAGCAGCCTCTTATGCTGACGGTCCCGCACCCTTCCAGCGAACGTGTCTTAGTGGGGTCATTAAGCCGGCTTAGTGCGCGATTAGGCAAGCGCGCCCACGTCGATGACCAAATGAGGGTAGCCGTGGGCCGCGTGGAGGTATAAAGCCAAGGCTGTTTTGCCCCAGCCGTTCTACGTAACTGCAGTGGGCCGCTAATTAAAATGAAACGAAAACAGTCATTGTTTTGATCGCGCGAAATGCCAACCGGATCGCCGCTACCAAATAAGGCTCTTGCAATGCGTCACGCGCTTAAAATATGACGTCTCGAACATTCGTGATCTTCCCCGTCTTCGCGGTTGGTGCCATCTTTGGTGCCTTTGTTGCGGAAGACAAACATTGACTTGTGTTTCATTATCGCGCCGACCCCGATAAGCCCGCGCACCGCATCTAGGAAACTGGTACAAGCCCATTCTTCATCCGTTCCCACGACACTGCTGTTATAGGTGGGTATCTGTGAACGATCTCGAACGGTGTGATCGCCTAACTAACGAGGGACTTTCTAGGTTTCCGCGCTTGCGAAACAATTGGTTTGGTTTCATAGATTTTGGGGAACTATTATTCATCAATGACTTCACGTCATACTGGATACAGGTTGACTAAGATTGTGCTCCTAGGTGATTTCACTTTCTTGTTATGTTTGGACCATTAGAAATGAGAGTTAAAATATAATAGGGGTCCAACGTTTTAATAATTGGCAAATCGATTCAACATCGACCCTACGAGGAAAATGTTCATCGTACAAGTGGGCGTTTGCCATCTCTGTCTTTTTGTAAAAGAAAAAAACTCGTAATATTTAAAAGGCAAAACTAAGACTGAACTCACTGGAAAGTAAAATGACGTTTGCGACGTTTAAACCTTTATACATTAACAATATTAGAGATTTTCGTCTGTAACTGTTTTGTATATGTTGTTATTTGGCTGTGTTCGTGATATTCTACGCAAGTGATTACAAGCACCTTATAAATAAAATGAGACTACCATATGATTATTTAGACACACTAGCGATTGCCCAGTGGTCGAAATCGAACAAAGGAGGTTTTGTTCAAATAATATGACTATATACCTTGAATAACAGTATTTTGACTGCGACATTTGTGATTTGACAAATCACGTGTTCAATATTAATAGTATAAATAAAGAATGATCTTATTCGCTTAACTAATTTAATATATTTTTACATGAACAACGTTAAAAAATTTCAGATTCCCGCAAATCTCTTTAATATAAATCGACTTCCGTAAGCGCATGATAAATTGTAAAATGGATTAAAAGTTTTTTTTTCACGTATTAATACACACAAACCAAAAGACGTTTGCTGTTCACACGAAACATGGTGTCGAGAGTGTTACGGAGAATCGAAAACGAAACACCAGCGGAACCGTACGACTGTAGGTCTGTGTACTTGAACGTACAAAGAATGCGCTCGAGAGGGGCGCGTAGGCCGCGCGGTAATTTGAAATGAAAATCGATAGCTGTGGTACGACGAGTGAACCTGTCCCGTGGGTGGGACTTCGAGCCCACGCGTAGGAACCGGGCGAAACTGCCACTGCCACTTTTACAAGATCACGTAACATTGCCGGCGCCTACACAGTAACGATCTACATATGTCGTGTTTTATAATGTCACTCTCTCGATATGGCGGTCCCCGAAGGTCTTGGTTAGACGGAAATATCAGCAAGCCTTTCTAGCATTATAAATGTTAAAGAAGTCTGTTTGATGATTCGTTCTTCTTTTATGCAACTGGGGAATCAATGATCGCTGTGATACTGGCACAGTTGTATTAATACAGTGTTTTAGACTGAGGGTATAAAGTAACCTATGTCTAAACTGCAAGTGGCATTTTATATTTCTGATTTTTTTCCAAAAGGCCACAAAATTGTTATAAAATACACGCGAGTGTTGTTGCCGCGGGTAAAGCCTAACTTCTACTGGTTCCAAAAACTGGGTTCTGACTTCCATTGCTTCAATAGGCCAAGTAATTTGAGGAACTACACAGTCTTGCACATCTTAAAAGATCTGCAATAAAAGTATTTCAATTTTCTTCTTTTCAACTATTGACGTAACAGGAGCCAATTGTTTCAACACTGCTCACACCAGATTGTTGGATCATTTTTGATAGAAAAAACGTAGCATGCCTCTCATTTCACGTTTCAAACAAGAAATGCGGGCTTGTTAGATAAAAACAGCTCACAAGAACGTTTGACGCCAGACCCAACCCATTTAACACTAATCATACCAACACTTAATAGATACCTAGTCTACCATAGCGGGTCAAATGACCCGAAATTTATGTTTC
>DWHO01002711.1:0-12880 GCA_018247575.1 Eurytides lysithous rurik
AGATGTGTTTAATACACAGAATTTATACCGTTCGCATCCCCAAAGTGGAATAAACCATAATAAAAAAAAAAAAAAAAGTCAACTTAATACCAATCGCGGTATTGAAAAGTAAGAAAACAATGAACTCTCTTGTCACCAGTCGCTATAATAATTTTGGAAAATATGTCTTTAAAAAACTTTAGTGCCAGGACCCCGGACCAAGGATTTCTAATGCTAACGGCCCAAATACATAGTCTACTCTATATCTATAAAACATAAGAAACAAGAACCGAATTCACTTGAGCAAGTTTTCTTGTCGTTAGGTTTGGCCCAAAAATTTCTTCGCGTACGAAATTTTTCTTTCAGGTCTTTTTCACCATTTGCCATACAACGTCAAGCATTTTCAAGTTCGGTTTAGTAGAAACTTAATCATAGTTATTCTTTGTTCTGTTAATGTTTGGAAAAGGACACGCCGATATGTACATTTTTGGTTTTATAATATAAAGTACGAATAATCGATAACCTCTATTATTTCAAAAAATTTCTTGTTTATCTTTTAAATGTATAGGTTATGCATTTCGTTAGCCGAACAGTTCTATATTAGAAGTCGTGACCTAAATATCTTCTCTATTTATATTTATATCTATCTATATGATTGAATTGTTAGAAATAACTACTATTTCACGGTGGTAGAGCAACGCAGCTGTTCCCGCTGCTGAATGGGCCGACTCGAATCGAATAAGTACCACGACCTCACAGAAAATCGGCGTAAAGTGGAAGTGTTTTCGGCTCCGCGTTTCGTCCGGTGGGTGAGGTGGCCGGTGGCCCATCCCCTACCTTCCCTTCCTCCTTCTCCTACTCCCCTTCCTACCTCTGCCCCCATCCCTACATTAAAGGCTGCTCTCTTCGAAAATTTCCCTCCATTAAAGGCTGGCGACGCATCTGTAATGTTTTAAATGTCCATAGGCGGCGGTGATCGCTTGCTCGTTTTGCAGTTTAATCCATATAAAAAACTATTTCCCAGCTATTACAATATTTTCTTTATTTAAACACCCTGTATTAAAACGAAAATGGCCGACCACCCCAAACATTTCGTTAAATACGTAATTTGCCAGCGTGCGAATTGGGCTGCTAATACGCATCTTTTCCAACACTAATTTGTTGCTCTCGAGCAATTTAAAATTGAAGGTCGCAAACAAGACGTGGAAGTGTTCAAAGTTTTCTGTTTGTTTAACAATATGCCACACCTCGCGTTAGACACATTACTTTACGTTAATAAAATGTACAAAAATATTTAATCTTGAGCATATTAACCGATCACAGCATTGCACAGACGTAGGAGATATTTTAGAACAACCTCGATTATTATTAACCTAATTGTTAAGGCTATAAACTGATTAGAAACTAAAAAAAAATCGAAGCGAAGGCATTTCAAAGCAGACTATAAGGGGTTAAGGAATAGATAAGAAAACACCTTTTACTATGAAATTACTAACGTATCACTTAGTATATCGCTCAAAAGCGGGAACCCAGTAACCAGACGTCATATCAATGGTTGCCCTTCATGGTTACATAACCAAACGACATACAACGCATTATTATTACTACAAGACGTTAGAACGAGCTAGATAATATAGTATATATAAATTCTTATACACAAATGCGCAAGTACACACCTATCGCTCGGAAAACTAGACAGAGATTACTGTTTTCTGCTTTTACAATCTGAATATAAATTATTAACCTTTAGTAATTCTCCTTTGTTATAAATGTAAACATTACAAATTATAGCATATCCCGCTTATTTATTAGTAAGTTATGAAACCCGGCGAGAATTCAATTTAAAGCATCTTGACTTCACGCACAAAAAAGGCTTTTATAATGTCCGCTAAGGAAAATACCACTGCTAGATTTTCCACCATAGATTAGTATTGTCAAAGCATTATTGCGTTTTATATTGCACGGCAGTGCCTTCAGAGAAGACTTTTGGAGAAGAATGATTTATACCTTTGGATGACGAGCGGAGAGCCGCAAAGAATTGGAACCTTTAGTTAATTCAAAAACTTATATTTAACTATGTTGTTATGAGTAAGCTTGTCGTTTATTATCAAACGCCGACCCCCTTTTGTCACTTTAGTGCATTAGCAAATGCTACTATCGAATCAGGTAACGTTAGTTAAGCGAGTACATACGACTTTTTCAACAAAATACGAAATGTGTTTTGGTACCAACGTCTTTTTTTTTCTTTAACGCAAAAAATGACTACAAATCGGCATGATTTTCAAAGCTATTATTTTCCTACTTGTAGTATTTAAAGAGAGGACTTTTGATTAATTTTGAAAAAATGACAAAGCACAGAGAAACATAACACAAAATCCAAATACACAGGCCTATACACATGATGCCGTTATAGATAAATGATAATTGAAATTTAGACATAATAGATAGCATATTTATACACACATTATTAACACACACTACATTATTATCAATAGTTATTTGAATAACATCCTAAGATTCTGAAAATAATTGTGGACTTTGACGTTTTTAATGTAAATTATTTTGACCCGTCGAAAAACCTCGACGGCGTCCTTAATAACCTTAAATACTTCATCATCACGATGCGCAAAATACATATAATTTATGTACACCACAAATAAAATTATTTAACGCCACTGGTTAGTTCCATGCCACGCCTTCGTGCTGAACACGATTTATTATTTATTATTGTTCAGTAAACATGGCGGGCGTATCGTGAAACTGAAATCAGCACCTTGTTGTATTTATTAGACGATTTCCGTAGGTGTGTAACTTAGTTCTTTTTTAAGAGAGGAGATGTCAAACGTGCTGATAATTAATGTACGCATCTACTATTAAATGATTATCGCCGCCTTTGAACATACACAATCTTTAATCGTTTAGTTCCATTAAAAAGCTTCATATTTGCTGATGAGAATTGTGATATTTAACTGTTAGGTTTATATTGGGCTGTTCATTAAAATTACTAGATATATACTGTTGGCGACGCAATTATTTATGTTTAAGGTTGCCGCGCACGGAAGGAAAGAAACATTTGCGCACATACGTTCAGTTTTCCAACTTAGAGCACGGGTTTTTTTCGCGATCGAGCAGTCGATCGGAATGACTGTACTTTTGGATTAATAACATATACTATTGTACTCTATAAATTCAGCAGAGGCATGAAAAAGATAAAGACAATAAACGTACGAGTAAATTTAACTGTTTCGTTGATTGATTCGAAACCATTGAGAAGAACTACTCCCCAAAGGACACAATCACAAAATGAGCGATCATAGCTATATTGCTACAAGTTTGGGTGCTTTCGGTACATTATTTGATTGTACATGCAATAATTGTGAAATAAAAACAACGAATCATCTTTCCCCTTAGCAACTAGTACATAATATTATGTACGCATTAGCTCAACCAGATCCTTTTGATACTAAAATAAACTTAGTGTTACGACTCCTTCCTTATTAAATAAATCGAAATCGCTGGGCACAATAATTCCAATCCGTCTCTGTCTGGTAATAAAGCGTAGGTTCATTTCACGTATACGGGTGCTGTATTAGTACCGCTACTTCTCAGAGTATATATAACATTCTGAAATTATGATAACAACACAATAAATACAACACATTTAATGGTAACTTCGATAAAAAAAGTAAAGAAACGCAGCTTTTTCACAGAGAAAAAGGATCAAGGCGATCCGAAAAAGCAAATATTTAACTGGTACTATCGCATATGATTACTGTTTTCCGACAGTCTATCAATATATTACACAATTATTAATCTTCTCAAATTGCGATAATTTTGTCTTTTATAAAGCTCTATAACGATTAATGAGCGAGAACAGATAGGAACATCGTAATAAATCTTTTTCAAAGAAAGGTTGTGTGAATACAAGAATAAAACGAAAATGTAATAAATTTTAGATAGAAAGCACTCCATGGATACTTAGATTCAATGGATCTATGAATAAATATAGGTCTAAGGGTTAGTAAACAAAATTTTATAAAAGTAAAAGTATCGAAGCTGCAATGAATTTTGAAGTTTCCTTGTCCTAGAATCACGTCCTCAATGCTAAACCGAGAGGCTTAGACGAAGATTGACGGGGGACACGTGCTGGACGTCATTGGACATAACTGCACTCCAGACAAAGGCAGTTAATGTTTGCTTTAAACGACAATAATTTATGGATGGCAGCGATGGACAGAATAGTTACAGATGTTATAATAGAATACATTGTTTTGAGTCGACAAGATCAGATGAATTTCCTTATGGAAACAGACAATGTAAAAACAGAAATAATTCACCAATAATGGTAATTGCCATTGTGAATACCTCACTAAATATGCTAAGACTATAAGTTATTAATTGAAATATAACGTAGTGTGGAGGAACGTAAAATTGCAGATAATTCTCGGTATTAAAAATCCAAAGAGACAAGATCAAACATTGTACAATATGGCCACGTCAATACAATAAGAATCAATTTTAAAAGGCTCTGCTATATATTGTGGTGGTAAGCGTTTTTATAAGCAGTCTGGGATATATAATTTTGTTACAGAAAAAACATGTCACCACAATTACTTTTAACCAAAACTCTCTCTGAATCAATGACAGGAAACATTTACTAAAGTATTGTGAATGTATGACTAAAGTTACAGACTAAGCAACTAACTTTACTGAAATAAAATTAGTGGGACCTTTTTTCTTCTTTTTGAAAAATAGTAATAAAAATAGAGACCTGTAAAAAGTAGAGGTATTTATACCTATGCCTCTGGTAATCAGATAATCTATTATTTATATATTTAAATTATAGGTAGGTAACTGGGCATTTAGTGAGTACCAAGGGAAATAAATCTCAAGAGATTTACTAATCAATATCTATGTGCGAGGAGAGCAGCTTAGAGCCGTACAATCCAAAATATTAAATGTAACCGCATAGTAATGAAACAATTTTACCATCAGGCTCCCGTCTTGTTCCTCTCAACAATGAGTTGATTTAAAAAAAATGTTGAAAAACACAAAAAAACGTTGTCCAAAAAACCTTAAACGATGATGATTTTAATTGCAAAAACTCTATATTTATAAAAGTAAATCTTTCTTATGCTTGATCAAAAGTAAATTGGTGTGTAATATATTCATGTTTTAAATAATATTAGTAGTTGTTATAAAGTGGAATAATGATACCAACCAAACAAATTTTATTTCATAGTGCACAAGATTACGGTTTATTATATCTCTACTGTAATATAAAAAAAATATATATTTTAATTTGAGTTTTATTGCAGGTGAATTACGTTTATCAAAGGATACACTTTCAGTTACGAAGTGGAAAGGTCTTAAGATGTGATTAATCACGATTATCTAGACACGTATCAGTTGTTTGGAGATTTTCATGGATTTGAGAGATTAAATTGTTATCCCTTAGTGTAGGAGCATCTACAACATATTTGCGAACCTTGAAATCTAGTGTCATTATCATATAATAAAGGCCAGAAACAATGAATTTAATATTTAGTATAAAAGTTAACATCAAAAAGAACGAAATGAGGCTTGACAATGGATGCAATCTCTCTTGAATATCCATGGCAAGGCTTTCTCTTTTGAATATCCATGGCAGTCCACGTTATTAATGGATAAGACTGACAAAAGAGTAACCGGCTCACCTGATGGTAAGTGATCACCGCCACCCATGGACATTTGCAGCATTACAAAACTTGCAAATGCGTTGCTAACCTTTAAGGGGATATTTTTGAAAGAGAGAGGGAGGTGAAGTGAGAGAGAAGAAGGAGAGACGAGGTGGAAGGTGGGATGGGATGGAGGTAGAAATAGGGAGGAGAGTGTGAGAAGAAGGAAGGGGAGGGAAGGGGATGGACTACCGGCCACCTCACTCACCGGACGAAACGCGGAAGCAAAGAATTGATACTTTACGCCGATTTACGTTAATGACGTTAAAACTTTTCTGATTAATATAACAAATCTACATACTATAGCGTCTCCTTATCAATTATATTTTAAAATGAACTGCATCTACATGACATTGCCATACCACTGTATAGAATTATTGCAGCTTTATAACCAAGATTGCGTCAGGACTAATACCTTGTTTATCTGCTGCTCTTGAGACAGACACAGTAAAACTAATTAAATATCTTGTATCCCTTTTTCGCATTAAGATTTTAAATATGCTCTTTGAAATACTTATTCGAAAATTTCCTGTAAATTTACATTTGATAAGCGTTTTGGAAAACTGTCTACTGTGTGGAAAAGAAAATCTCGAAATAAACATTTTATTTCAACTACCGCAAAGTTAAATATGGCAATTACTTATAAAAGTCTAAAAGACATTTTATGACGTAAGTGTTAAACTACTTTTACGGATATACTGTTTTTTTTTATTTCAGAGGCATAATTATAATTATTATGAGTGGACAGGAAAGTTATTGTCATCTGTGTATTACGATTTGGCACCTATTATTGAATATAGTAAGTACATGTTCCTTATTCCTGCACACAACTCACGATATTGCTCATTATACACTATCTTAAATTTTCGATAACAATCAATTTGCCATTATGAGTCATAAGACAACCGTCAAATGTTAAACAGTACATGCATAAATAAACTAAAGTACGCACTCGCTGAAATGAGCACCAGAAAAGGCGTCAAACTCTTTAATAACTATATGATATATCGTGATCCATCGTGACATCGATACCTAGCCACACCGACTATTTCAAACAAAACTAGGACGTACTTGGTCAATAAGATAGTGTCTGTCTTATCACCACTATTTACGCCTGCGACGCATTTTTGACACTTTTCACACTCTTTACATATATTCCTACAGCCTTTTACACACACACACATGAATTTTCCCGATGCCGTCAACGATACGACACGATTAACCTCAATTAAAAAGTCAACACGAAAAACACACGAAACGGGTCCGTTTACCGTCCGAATATACACTATTGCGAATATTTCGTATTTCATAAAACTATTTTGATAAGTTAGCCGTTTATCAGTGTTTCGCTGATTAGATATCGGCTTCTCAAGAATTGTAAATCACTTACGAAGTATTGTTAAGAGCCAACGTTTAGACTTAACGGCGTGTTGACAATCAGGACTAACGCGGTATGGAAGTGAATAATTGCTCCTGCTCTAATATAACTCTTTGAAAATTAAGTGAGATGTAACAATTTATGTTAAAATTTGTATGATATAAAAATTAAAATCGTGTTGAAATTCTGCTTCCTGGTTCGTTTGATGTAGGGCACTGGGAAGCGACCCTTATGTCTATAACAGCTCAATGCCATTCAGTGTCTAGAAACTAACTATGTAGATACGAAAAAATTAAAAATGATTGATCCCCCAAATGGTTCCGAGGCTCTCGTCACTCAGATATTAGTAAATTAAAGTCCATAATTCGTTTAAAAAGGTTTGTTTCAAAATGGAACCGTTCACTATTACACAGTGTCGAATACTCCGCAACGTTCATGTTAACGGAACGGACTGGAAAATTTAAAACAAATTTTATTTTTAAGTTTTATTCTGTACGTTATCTTACTAGAAATCATGGTAAACAGAAAATAGCCGTTTTAAAATGTTATTATAGGCTTATAATTATTATGACGATTTGTTAGATTTATAATTTCCTATATCTATTGTAACAACCTCTGTGGATTAGTGATATAGACCGACGCCTTACAAATCGGAGGTCGTGGGTTCAATCCCGCGAAGTTCAATTATTTTACATTGTTGTTTCTAAGTTGGGTCATTATCGGGTTAGCCACCTTGTCGTGGCGTAGGGGCTTTAATAGCCATTGCCTAGTCAACTGCGTGAAAGCAAGGAGAATCCAAGCACGACTCGAGCTCTTGGAGCTTACTTTGGATGTGCCTTAGTAGAAATAGTGGGATACGGGTCTAGAGAGGGACCAAAACTTCACGGCTTGCGTACCTTTGGTGAAGATATACAAGAAGAAGAGTGTCGGGTGCCGTGTAGGCGGCCCTTACTACCTTCCGCCGCTCAAAGGCGATCCTGGGAATGCGACTTCCCACCTACAGACTCAGGGGAATCCATTGCCACTCTAAAAGAAGCCGAGTAGGAAGGCGAAATGTAAGTTTAAGCGCGCCTTGCCAGATAATAAGGGATAAGGGGTAATTTCCCCCGCAATTGGTTGATTCCAATGATTTCTTTGAGATTGGCCGCCGTCGCCGTGATTAGACGAGACGGCGTTATACTCTATGCTATACTCAACCTAAGTAAAATTTAATTACTAAAGAGTTAGTGTTAAGTAGAGCCACAACTTAAACATATTCGTTAAGTTGCCGGGCAAAGTCATCTTCCGTACTAAGATTGTCGAGACTATTGAAGCCACGAAGCGGTTTATCCGATTTATTGTTTCAGTGAGAAATCCACATATAAAAACAAATCTTTATATACCTAAGACGTTGGCAGTAAAAAATCAGAAAATATGATTTCTCAAGCCGATCTCCTATGAGATTGGTATGATGGCACATTCATACCGAAGAAGTGTATAATTCATGTTGTATCACATTACTAGCCCGCTTTTGTAAGAAATTTCAATCAAATAAACAATTAGGTGTTGCGTGATAACGAAGTACTTATAAGCTTAAAAAATTCTAGTCATAGATAATTAAGCTACATCTTAATGTGACATAAACTACTTTTCCGTTTTATAGTTTAAAAAAATCAGTGGCGTCTTACCTGCACGTATCTTGACGGTACACAGTACTCTGTCCAATCGAGCTGCTATAGGTGGGTATCCTATGCAGACTGCTTGAAGGATGTATCTGCGGCGGTCTTAAGAAGCTGCCGCCATAACTAATTCCCAACATCGGAGACTCTACCATAGAGCTCTCAAAGGCGCTGGTCTCATCAGTCTCCTCTTCTATGACACCCGGCTTATAAAATATTTTTCCGGTAGCTAATTTCCCTTTGCTGTTCTCTCCATCCTCTTTTCGTGCATGCATCTCAAACCCTGGCTCCGTGGACATCTTTAAACCCTCTATTGTCACGAAATTGCACTAGCTTTTGTGTTTATTAATCCCATTTCGCTAACATTCGTATTGCCTATATTGGAATTTAGTTTCATTGTGTGTTGAGCTTTAAAGGGAGTTCTTCGTGTTAGGTTTAACCCCACGGGAAACTACCTAAAAATAAAAATCTAAGTAAATCATATGATAGTAAAATAAAAAAGTAAAATTCGATAGTTCTAACTTTTGCTATGTTCATGTTTTTTGTCAATGGCGGAATTCTTTTGCAGAGACCATACAATTGCTAATTATTTGACCGACAAAAAGTAATGGGCAGGCATTACTGTGATCAGTGCAGTTTACAGTCGGCGTAGAGATATACTATCTAATAATTCTCTAACATGGAGTCAAGCAGTTTTGAACTATAAATGATTAATATTACTTTACACTTCGATATTATGAGCAAACATGTTATCATCAGGTACATGATATGCTCGTCTTGTCATATGTCTTTTACAAAATAAAAATTAACAACTATATATTTTTCTACATCACCACTTTATGTAATTTTCAAAACCATATAAATATGTATATTTTTCAATTTAGCCTTAATATAGAAATTGTGTGGAAATGAATAGGAAATCGGAAGGACCGTCGTGAATGTCGTCACGCATATGTTTATTTTAATAAATGCATTAGTACCCAATTATTACTAATAGCATTACCCAAAATAATTTACAGAGCCATCTGCTGTCGAATAGAATATTTCAAAGCACACAAATGTCAACTGTACGCAATTGTTTACAATTTTGTAACTCGGACTTTAACATAATTGTTTACGACACAATGTTTATCATTATGCTGTAAACTATTAACGTCAATAAACTAATAATAATATAAGTCAACAACTAACATTGTTGAATTATCTTTATATTATTTTTTAAAATGAGAGTAAGAAATATTAAAAAGTAAGAGAAATAATACTACATTATAGTCTCTACTTTGTTTCATAATTTATTACAATATAAAATTACAAACTATATTAATTAAATATCAAATTTAAAACAATATTTTTACTTCAAAGAACGAAAATGACTAAGACCGTTGCAAACAAAGCGCGCCATCTACCGGGCTATTTTTCTTAATTCAGCTTGACAGGATATTCCGGGTTCCCGCCAAGAGAAGTTTAAACGCGATTTTTCTTGAAATTGTCATCATCGAGCGTCGTTCCGGTCTTCTGACACGACACGTCCTTGCACTCATTAGGATGTGCTCGATCTCTATACATAACGACCAACAACGGAAGTCTTTATTTCCTCCCACTGGAATTATTCTGACATATTGCGGAAACCTAGCAGCTTCTATCTAATCCACGTTGTATAAAAGAATGACAAGTATTTCTGTGCGCTAGAGTCGAGCTGAATAAGAAATAAAGGAGCAACCTTTATTTCTTATTTACAACTTATAAATTGTATTATTGTAAAAAAAGTAACGCCGGAGCCAATATTTTATATTTAATTTTAACTAAATGAAATGAAATAATATTTTAAATAGGGATTTTTCTCCTTAATAATAACATTCCTGTCTAACGTATGCTTAAGGAGTTTTTTGATAATAAATTAAATATATAATATTATAGATTAACATTACGCCATTTTGATCTTTAATATAAGTCCCACAGTAAGCATAATATGCTTATATATCATAATATGATATTAATAGTGGGACCAATAGTATCCTCATTTTTATTTATTTTTATAACAATAAGTAATTGTGTGTTTTTATTAAGGCACAGACCCAGTTTCGTATAGTCACCTGAGAGCTGTTTAATCTATAATTAAGTGTCTAGGATGACGTATGCATGTCACGAGCACTTGCGTACGCACGCCTTTCAAACGTATCCACCTTCTAGACCTATTAGCGAAGGCCAATTCTTAATTACCGTGTCTCACCAGCAATTAATAATTGCTTATGGTTATTGCACGCTCTTAAATACATTCTTTTAATATGCATTATATATGCATATTAAAATAGGATAAATTACATATTTATCCCATTTTCAATCTTACGTAAATACCCGTATTTAATTCTTTAAAATTTATAGGAATAATAATACTAACAGATAAGTAGACAAAAAATTTATATGGTCTATTAATTTTAAACGAAATATGTACGGTCGCACGATTGAATACAG
Source organism: Eurytides lysithous rurik (assembly GCA_018247575.1). Classification (NCBI taxonomy): domain Eukaryota; kingdom Metazoa; phylum Arthropoda; class Insecta; order Lepidoptera; family Papilionidae; genus Eurytides; species Eurytides lysithous. Next base: position 11,205 of record DWHO01002711.1, read on the forward strand.
AGATGTTAAAAATAATTATTTATTTAGAAAATAACAACTAACTAACATTAACAACTAATAAGGTATTATAATGGTGTAATAAAATAAGTGAATTAAAATAAACAGAAATAAATTTGTACTGTTATATATTACCGTCGTATTAAATGTAAATGATACTTTACAGAGATGCTTGCTAAATATATTGATTTAATATTAAACTCATAATGAGCTTAAACTTCCATTCAATATCCAATTGTCATTAATATACACATAATTTTGTGTTTGTGTACTCACTGATTGATCTGCTTAATTTTTTTAACCTAACATGACATCAAAAATCACTTACTTTACTTAAAATCGCACCTTCACACTCACTTACTCCTTCCCCTGAGAAAAGTGTGCTAATTCTTCTTAATCAATACTCCGGGTGACAAAAGTCTCAGACGAGTTCTATATACTACGGTAAAAACTTGATATGTTATGCGACTATGAGATGGAATATCATACCTTTGTGTTTCTTGATATTTTATATCGTTTCTTTTACGCTTAACTTCAAATGTCACTTGCTTAATAAATTTGTCTTATCACAAACAAAATGTTTATATTTTAAGATTTTATATCTCACATATCTGACAAGAAATAAAAGGTATCGAGAAAGTAGTGACCACTGATTATGAACTCTATAAGTCTAAGTAGTTGCGATCACAAAGCATCACGACAATCTCCTGCGTGGTTTAAAGTAAAAGGGTAAAACAGTAACTTTTTTACCCTTTTACTTTGTTACCCTACTGTCATTTCTCAAATCTTTTATCGTCATTAAGACTATAGCGAACTTCTCCTCGTCTAAACAATACTTTAAAACAAAAGCTTGCATGAAATGATATAGCACGCTAGACAAATTTTTCTATTTAAATGTCGTAAACAGTATAAAACTGTCCCTTTCTATATTAAGGAAGGGACCGTTTTGTAACAGTACAAAAAACTTTTTAGTATATTTATATAGTATAGTTTTTAAAAATTACATATTTATCATAAACAATTTTTATTTGTTAACATATCATTATATTACCAAATAAAAATTGTTTCATTCAAATATGGAAGCCATAACGAAAGGCTTTTGAGAAAAAAATTGCTTTACGTGATTTTTGTTTTTAACATCACACAGTACATAAAACAAAAAAACACAGAAGATAAAACCAAACCTTTACAAAGCCTTTTTGATGGAGTCGTGGGTAAAAAATAATTTAAAACTTTTCATAAAAATAATAACAAATAGTAGTTTTTAGTTAACAAAAATTCCACCTCATAAAAACATGAAAAACCCATACATTTATATGCACAAATTCTGGAGAATACAGATCTATTATTAGCTATAAATCTTACATTTGTGTCTTTTGTCTTTATTCATAATATGAAACGTAAAACCCAACAAGCTCTGAGTAGGCCATTGACACAAATTTTCGAAATAATCGCGTTACGCTATGTCACAGCTATTATTTATGTAAAATAATAATAATAACACAGGAAACTATGACGCAACCCTAATAATATGCGGAGAACAATGCTATGAAGCTATCCGTAAAATATTTCAATGTGTATTTTAAATGTATATTCTCTTTCACGGTGGTAGAGCCACGCAGCTGTTCCCGCTGCTGAATGGGCCGGCTCGAACCGGATTAGTACCACAACCTCACAGA